>VZUI01043709.1:0-239556 GCA_013401135.1 Cettia cetti | reverse complement strand
TCCTTCTCCTTCTCCTTCTCCTTCTCCTTCTCCTTCTCCTTCTCCTTCTCCTTCTCCTTCTCCTTCTCCTTCTCCTTTATGAAATTCAGAAAGAAGATAAATGAGTTAAACTAACAAAGAATAAAATTACCTTCCTGTAAATCTTTGACAACTTTTAGTTTATGGAAAAAGACAAATGTAATTTGGGACAGCAGATTTGTATTAAAACTTGACCCTTTACAACTGGAATGTCCACAATGGGTGGCAGCTGAAAGATCTGTTTTATAACCCCAACACTTCTTTAACAGCCTTGCATGCAATAATTTCTGCATTCAATTTCCTGTACATGTGTACAACAGCTTGCCCAAGGGAATTGGGCTCCCCTACAATCCTCCTTCTTTCTCTGAGCATTTGCAATTTCTAGTTACTGGGGGAAAAGAAAGACAGAAAAAAAATCCTGTTAAGAAAAATCCTCACTCTAACACTTACTGTATTTATGAAGCAATGAACAAGTTTGCATTTCTTGTTTCCAGGGAAATGGAAAAGATCACAGCAAGATCCCACCAGGCTGTCCCACAACTGCAATGGCTGGAGGACAAGCCCTCCACACTGTGAGAGAAAAGCTCTCCCTCAAAAAGTTGTGTTTCCCTTTCATCTCTTCCAGTTGAGAATGGAAGAGGGAGGGAAAAAACAAGAGTTAAACTCAGCCTTGGATCTACTGGGGATAGACCTGAGCCAGTTTTGACAAGAAATGGTGAAGATGTCATTAGGTTTTAATATTTATCTTCTTTGCAGTAGTACTGGTCTGTCATGGCACACACTGTATAACTTAGAATTTATTATTTGGCATGGGAAATCATAAGGAAATCCTTTACTTAACAATGGAAAGTGTTTTCAGTCCATTTAATAACTGACACTTCCTTGTCTATTGTTACTGGGTTTGATGTGGGAACTGCTGGAGGGAATCAGTAGCCTTGGCTTTGCCCAGAGGACTGACCAGACAACTGATAAATCTCCTCTGGTTGGATAGTTCACTCAGAGCATTAAAAATAAATCAGCTACTGAACTACAGAAGGAAATTTTATGCACTTGATTATCTCTGTTAACTAAAGCTCCAGGCTTTTGGAGCTGGCTTTTGGCAGACAAGGAGCCTTAGTGCTTTCAGGAAAACCATTTATGCCCTGCTCTGGGCACAAGCATCAGCCTCACCAGGGCTTTGAAGGGACGTGTCATGCAGGGCTTGTGGGCTTGAGGTCATGTCTCTTGGATGATAGTGCTTCCACCCAGGCACTGCCAGCAGATGGGATGGGAGTCACTCCATGGATGGAGATCATCTATATTTAAAGTCTGTGTGTACATATAGCTCCCGCTCTATATGTATGAAGCCCATAATATTTAACAGCTCCTCAGCCTGAAGTGTAAATACAGGTGTTAAAGCTTTGAGCTTAGACTGGATCCATTTTTGGGTTTGTAACAGGCATCACCTCTCGTTTTGGGGCAGGCACATTCTCCTGGAGCAACTTTGCCCACTTTGGAATGAGGTCTCCTGGATGGGTTAGCATTGCACTGCAAGGGACTTGCAGGTGCAATTGTAGAATAGATGGTGGTAATAACTCCAGAAAATTAAAGGCACTTTTTCTTTTGCTATTCCTATTTTTTTCTTCCTATTTGAACAGACAATAACCACCTTAAAGATCATTTGATCAGGAAATGTTGCCCACTGCACCCAAATACAATTAGAACTCCAACGAAGCAGTCAAGATATTAATCAATTTTTCCAATTCCTTTAAAAAAACCTTGAGTCGTGTGGCAAAATAAACTTCCATCTGGATAATTTTTGTTGACACAATAGTGTACCTTGTGTAGAGAGGCTGCTTTCTTTGATTTGTTTCATCCAGCAATGAGGTAAATTGTTCTTAGCCCTCCAGCTGCATTATCAGGGAGAGCATTAGCATGGCTGCTGTGCCATTTGTCTCCTGTGCCTCCTGACACGTCCCTTGTCCTGCTGTCACAACAGATATTTCTGCAGGTGGAGACACTCTGCAGTGAGCACAGCAGCCCAGAGCAGGTGCCTCTACTGCAAGAGGGAAGTAGGAGGCCTTACATATCCTGAAAATATAAAAGATTGTTGTTTCTCCTTTACCTCCTGGGAAGGGAAGAACGCATTGATGGCATCCTTTATGTCACAGAAACTGCCTGTGCACCTGGGAGGGGCACTGCTCAAACACTCCTCATGGGTCTGAGCCAGAAGATGAGGAGCAGTATTATGAATGGCTTTTTAAATTATTCTTTTCACCATTTTGGCAGCTGTAAGGCCACATAAGCCTTCTAGCTGGCCAGTCACAGAATCAGAAACTGTTTGAGGCTGAAAAGGACCTCAGGAGATCATCTTGTCTAAATTCCTTGCTCAAGAAGCAGCATTTAGGGGTGTCTGGACAGTTTTTGAGTATCTCCAAGACTGGAGACACCACAGTGTCCCTGGGCAACTTATGCCAGTCACTCTCACAGAACAAAAGTGTTTCCTGATGTTCAGAGGAACCCTCCTGTGTTTCAGTTTGTGCCTGATGCCTCTCACTCCTTCACCACCAAAAGAATCCTGACAGTCTTCTTTGTACCCTCCCTTCAGTTACATATTTACATATTGATAAGGCCCCCAAGCCTTCTCCTCTTCAGGTTGAACAGTCCCATCTCTCCCAGCCTTCCCTCAGGAGAGATGCTCCAGCCCCTCCAGGCTTTTCATGGCCCTTTTTTTGATTACCTGCACTATGTCCATGTCTCTCTTTCACTGATGAGCCCAGAACTGGACCCAGTTTTCCATGTGTGGCCTCACCAGCACTAAAAAGACCTTTAAGAACAAGATTGTCCTTTCTTCCCTTCCTGTATGCAGGCTTTCATGTGGTGCACTGCAATGATAGAAAGGCTCTAGGGTGTCAAAAACTTCTCTGTCCATAACACTTGCGAGTTGTCAGTCCTCTTGCTGTGAGCTTGTTTTTCTTGTCAAGAACAGTGCTGACCACTTCTGCTGGCTAAAGAACTGCAGCACTTGGAGCCAGAGGCAAACCTGCAACTGGATTAGTCACAGCTGTTGAGCCTTAACACCAAAAAATCTCCTTTTGCAGAGGCACTGGAATGCAGCACACATCCCCCTATCCCACGATCACACAGGTCTGCATTTCCATGGTGGTGTCCATGCAGTCAGTGTCAGCCTGATGTGTTATTGGGCTCAGCATCACCTAATCCCTCCAAAGCCCTTAGAGTAGGGTCAGAATCTGAAATTGGGCAAGATGGATTTGTTTTACTTCAATCTTTTTCCTATCCAAAATGTGTAAATTGAAAGCTACATTCAGATGATCAACAGGCACATTTCCCAGGATGGATGTGTAGGTAGTACAGGAGCAGAGCTGGCTGCTCTCTCATCAGTCCACCTGGAGCCACCAGAGAACGGAGGATCCAACTTCTGTCTCTACAGTTTTCACAACTAAGTGCACAGATTTACTATAAAACCACGTAGATAGAAGATGTCAAGGTCTCAACCACCAATTTTATGTCATCACCCAGGCAGTGTAGCATTGATAGAGACTGGACACATATTTACAGGTAGGTTATAGGTAGATTGAAAACAAAAAGTAAAACCCCTACCCCATCTTGATAAAATTCTTTATTTCTGACTTTTAAAACCAGTGTCCTGAGCACTGTGACTATATTGAGCAGACTAGGTCCTGCTTAGGAAAGCAGCAAGAATTAAAATGCCTGAGTAAGTGAGAGGCACAAAGCATCCTTTTGCTCCTAGGCCTAAAATGCAGTTGTTACAAGGGACTGACAGCAGACTTATTCTGGGAAACTATTTCTTTAGTTATTCTGAAGTGTTACATTTTGTTCTGGTTGTGGATGCATCAGTGAAATCAGAAGGGACAACCTGCCTTCTCCACAATAAATTAAACCCTAATGTTCCTTTATAAAGCAATAGGGAGGGATGATCCAGGATTTAGCACAGTTGGGTTTATTTCACATTTCTTCTCAAATTTTTTATATATTTATGAGCAAGTCATCTTCTTATGAGACTTCATTGCCTAAAATATAAAAACACTTTCTTTCTCTGCAATCCTTTGTGTCTCTTGTCTGTTCAGCTTGTAAATTTTCTCTGTGCAAATCCAGTGTGTAGTACCATTACCAGGACTCCCATATTAGATGGCAATTTGAACACTACTGCAACAATAACTGTAGCCAGCTCACATTAAATCACTGTATATTTGGTGTGGAAATGACAGTTTCAGTGGAATTAGGTGAGAAATTTATCCAAGAGTCTTTAGCAGTGGTTTAGACATGAATGCCCTTTTTATGTAAAGCGATTGTTGGAAGGATTAAGATTGGGAGGTTAATCTTTCCTACTGGCTAACTCATTGTTTTCTCATGATTCCAAAATTCTTTGGTAAGAGACACGGTCTGGACAGCTCACCATTAGCAATTTTGGAAGGGAAAGTTAACCGCAAAACAGTCAGAGCTGGATATCTTGCAAAACTCACTCAAATACTGATTTCCTTCTGACTCTTTTCTTTTAAAGATGCCAGACACATTCCTATCCATGTCCAACAGCTCTGTTTTCTGAGGCAGGAAAGCTTACACACACACACACACACACACACACATATCCAAGCAGAGACACACGCACACTCAGAAGAGGCAGCCTAAAGCCTCTGCCAAAGAAGACGTAGGCTGGAAAATATATTGATTAAATAACTTGTTTTCTTATCACAGGCTAAGAATGCTCGTCCTTTGTAAGAAAAGGTTCTGCTCATAGGGGAGGCTAACATCAAAGTTAATATTGATTAATGAGAAATGTTAATGATTTTTCTTTTTTCCTTTGGTTTCTGAAATGGGAGGTCATTCCAACAAATGTTTGGGAAAGAAGGCAATTGTGCTGCTAGGCCCTCCCAGAAGAAGAAATACTTTCTGTCAGAGAACTGGTGGAAAGCAAAGAGGGAAGGTGCGGTGAACACTTTTTGACTTAAATCCCAGTGTCTGGAATTTAAAATGAAATCTCTTGGTGTTCTGCTCATACGTATTCAATTCAAATCTGCTTCCAAGCCCTGTTTTTAAATACTGTTCTTAAATCCAGCTATGGAACAAGTTAACAAAACATTTTTATTTCCAACAGATTTCTCCTTGGTCCTTCTGAAACAAGTTTGTGGTTTAATTTTGTGTCCATCAGACACCCTGGCCATCTATATTTCCTCTGGGACACTTTTGTTATGGTCTCGCCATTTGGTGGTTTCATGGCAGTGAACTCAGGGCACCCTGGTCTAGCCAGGGTAAACCCTCTGTCATGAAGATCCAAGCACTCATAGTCAAATATAGAGAAGTCTGCTGGTATTGGGGGTTGAATATTTCATGTATTGAGGCTCTGATGACTTCAGGGCATCCTGTGTTCGGGAGTGACCCAGCATAGGAGATGCTGCTCACCTTTTCACATGATCAGCTCAAACCAAACATTGAGGGGCAGGACTTAGCAAACAGGCCTGCCTTGGGCAAAATCTGCACCCCAAAATCTTCTATCTGGACTTATCTGTGGGTTACAGCACATAAATGGACCAGAGGTAGGCCAGGGAAGGGGGATCTTGGAAAACTGCCAGGCTACAGAGTTGTGGGATGACTTTTCTCAGTCATGCTCCAAATTCTCATATTCTTCCATCCTGTTAGAAGTGAAAGTCCTGTTTCTTGGAAATTACTAGTTAGGCTTCCAGATCCTAAATAATTATTATAAAAGGGTTATCTTGGGTAATTTATGGCATAGCTGCAATTATAAATCAATGGCTGTAAAAGTGTCATCGTTGGTATCTGGTTCAGGAGCAGCTTTCTTCTTTCTGTTTTTCTGTTTTTTCTTCTCTCTGTTGTTGGGGAGCTTCAGCCTCACACGGTCAGCTGGGGATCTGAGATTTAAATGGAGTAATTTCTGGCTCAATAACCATTAGCAGTACTGAACTTTCCACCAGATAGAATCCTCCATCTAGGCACAGATTTATATTTGTAGGATCAGAGCTTCCAGTGTATAAATTCTTTTGAGGCCAGTACTGCCTATATTTATGTTTTTAAAGCATCTCACTAAAAGGAGCCTTGGAGCCACATTATATTGGAATTAAATGTTATTTTAAATCAATATGTTCCTGAATCTTTTATGCCATTTTGGCCAACCCTAGGCATTACTCTTGATAGAAAAACAACATTTTAATTTTACTGGTTAAATCATTCCTGACACCTTTCAATGAGGCAGTGACCACAGATAGAGAAAATGCAGCGACAAAAAGTGTTTGAATCTTCAACTAGGAAGTCCAAATTAGGAGGAAGGGATTTTGTGCCATACAAATTTGGTTACTGCAAGTTTGGGACTAAACTATATCATTATATTTTATAGTACTATAAAATGAAAAATTGTTTTTAATGAATTCAGCCCTAGCTGTCCCTTTTGGCTTGTCAAATCCAAGCGTGCTGTGCACAGGATATAATTAGCGTGATGCACAAACCAGTGAAATAAATAGCCTTTTAATGAAGCTCAGGGTGTGCAAAGAAAAGAGTAGCCAAAGGAAAAAAAGAAAGCAATAGAACAGGAAGTCAAATAAAATTTCTTCTTGCAAATGACTTTTTGGCACTTTTTTTCTCATTTTGACCCTGCATGTTTTTTGGAGGGTTTTTTTTCCATCTTTTTTTCTTGATTGTTCATAGCTTCCAGGATAGCAAATATGGTGCAAGCAAAAACTTCCCTGGTGGGGTGAACATCCCATCATGTCCCAAATGGCTGCCATTTCTAATGTTCCCTCAAAAGGAGCAGCCTTGCCAGCTCTCCCTGGCGCACTGGCTTGCACCCTGGGCTGCTTGGAGAGGCTGCCTGCTGGTCAAGTGGGCTCCAGGCTGAGCAGGCTGAGCCTCAAGACGGGAGTCAGGACCTCTGAGCTGCTCTCTCTTCACTAATGTGCAGCAGTGTCATTCCATTTTCTGCCTTCCTTTTTCCTTGGAAGTGAAAAAACTCCCCAGATCCTGCTGACTTCTCATTCTGGTTCTTTCTCTCTAAAAAAGTGCAAGTCCAGTCCTGAACTTCACAACCTGTTTCCTCAGGAACTGTCATTTTGAGAGGAACTCATCTGGCTTTAAGTGACTCCAGTTCTTAAGTGCATATAATTTGTGAAGAGCACAAGACTCATGCTGACTGTACACATCCTGTGGATGTTCCTATTGAAAGGCTTTTCTCCTTCCACAATGCACTGAAAAAGGAAATGAATCACAAAACACGAGTCTCCATGAGCTGGGCAGAGTGCAAGTGTCTCCTTATCTTTGTTCAAAGAAGCTTTTGGCTCTGAGCCCTGGATCATTTGAGCTCGTGGCATCCTTTCCACTGCCTCCAGCAGCACTGAGTTTGGCTTTTGGATATTTATGCTGTTACATGGAGCTAAGAGTCCTGGGCGAGACAGGAGAAGGGTCCTCTCCAGCCCACAGGGTCATGGGGTCTGATTCTCACTTAGTCAAACACACAAAACAACAGCATCAAAAGCTCCTAACAGAGACAAAGGTTGGAGGTTAAAAGAACTGTCTGCCTGTTTCACAGAAATCCAAAAGCAGTTGTGCAATTGCAAACACATTAAAGTGTGAGTCAGCCCAGCATTTGGAGGGAAAACAAATCCCATGGTGGACAGATACAGTGAGTAGATGGATCACACGGCCCACTGCCAACCTATACTGCTGCTATTTTAGGTCTTCTAACATATTATTTGTAAAATAATCTATTAAAACCAATTCTTATGCCATGAAGTGGGGTGTTATGTTGGGGTTTTGTCCCAGACCTCATTACTTCTCCTGCTACACTGTAAAGTAAAGTTTTCTTTACTTTTCTATGACTCAGCTCCCATTTTATTAACACTGCCTACTTTTTCCTCTTTTAAGCTTCCTTTTCCTCCCTACTCACACCTCCTCAATACCAATGTTTGCAGTTACTCTCCTGTTACTTTCCCACCTGCTGGTATATTTCTGACCAGTCAAACAAGATATTTAGGAGGTCTGTTGCTTTCTTCTCACCTGATCCCATACTCATGTTTTCTTCGACTCAGTGCCAGTATCTGTACTCAATTATTTGTGTTATTAACTGCTCTGGTCTGTGTTCATATTTATGCTAGGGTTTTTTCCCAGTTCAATCACTGCCCTCACCTACCCAATTTGATGAACTCTTCCTTCATTTTTTCTAAGGAGCATCTTTGTTAAATGCTCTTTTCCTTAACACATTTGTGGAAAATTCATCCTGGTGGAAGCTGAGCTGCTAAGGACCTGCTTTCTTCACAGGAAAAGTGAAGTGAGTAAAGGCACTGATGAAAGATTACTTTAAGGGCAGTATTTGACCAGTCACCTTCTACTAACAGGTGAAGTCAGCTTCCCCTTGCTCACCTTGTTACATGCAGCTTGCGGCAAAATCTGCAGCAGTCAGTATGTGGGAGAAATACAATTTCAGCTCTAAAATTTTACACACTGCAGTTATGAACTGTGAAACTATGGCAGGCTTCCATCCGGAAACAGCTGGACTTGCCTGTGGATGAAGCAAGCTCTGTATTTTGCATCACTACTTGTCTTACCTACCATAAGGTAAGGATTTCTGGAAAATGAATCAGTAACTGCATTATTACAAAAAAGCCTGCTGCTATCCTCACAAGAAGTGTCATAGAAAGTCATGAAATTATCACACATATCCCATGATCCACTTGCATGCAGATTTTCAAACCCAGCTTGGCATGTTTTCTTGGAAAATGTGAGGTTTCAGGTGAATGAGCCATTTAGTTGTTAAAATACTGCCTTTTCGCAGAGCAGGATTAAATGTGTCTAAGATGCCAATCAGCCCACTCGGTGAAGAGAAAGAACAGACCAAGCTCTTGGAGTGTTAAAAAGCTCCTTAGCTGCTGCTATCCACCTTCCTGCTTTCCTTAAGCAGCCAGCCTGGTGGGGAGCTGGCTTTTCTCTCCTTGCAAAAACACTTGGATGTGCAGCCAATGGCTTGAGCAAAGCAGCTTGCAGCAGAAGCCTGTGGCTTTTTCCCTGGGAGCAGGACTAAACTCAGTGGAGACAGAAATGAAAAATTAAAGGTTAATATTTTGGCTCCAAAGTCTTTCTGGCAGACTTGAGGTTATCTTTGGATGTGTCAAGAAAACTTTTCGGGACAGTTCCCAGAGCCAAGCATTTCTTCAGTGATGAGCGGTTTTTGGGAAAGTCAGCTGTGCAGTGTCCAGCTCACCTTGTGAAAAATGAGGTCCCTTTGCAGGGATGGAAGGAGTTAACTCAGTCCCCCACTTCCTTCATATAAGAGGAATGAGCATATCCTTCTCAAAGTGTTTCTCCCCAGCAAGGCATCCCAGTTCGGTGTGAATGTCTGGGCCATGCTATCGTTTGAGATGTTTTTGTGTTTCTGCTATTGAGCTCTAATTGCTTTCAGTGAAATCACTCCCAGTGGAAAATCAAGAAACTTTTGTCACTTACTTCAGTTGCACTGAGATTTCTCACATGTGAGAGCTTAGATGTCAGCCTGCCTCTTCAGAAAGGCCTGGGAAACCACTGACGTGAGGACACACCATGCGTGAACATGCCTTCATCAGTCAGTTGGCTTAATTCAGGGTCAAAATATTCTCCCTTCCCTATAGGGAAAAGGAGTTCCTCACAGAAATCTGTGGGGTAAATATTGTATAACAGAAGAGGAAGTCTGTCTAAAAATCAGCCTTTAAAGTGTATTCTGATTTTACAGACATCAGCTAGGATCTGGAGAGTGCTGAAGACAAAGATTCTGCAGCTTAGAAATTGCACTTCAAATGTGAAGGGAAGTCTTGGTAGTATGTGACATAAAACTGAAAAAAGCAAATTAAACATTGCATGCAGTTAGGTACATAACTCAGCTGTGAATCCTCTATAATCTGTCTTCAAGGCTGTCTCCCCTTCCTCCAGCCCTTTCATTTAGCCATAGGTTGAAAACACACACCTGAAATGTAAGAGATCGAATCCAAGGTTTGAAAACAATATTTCTCCTCCAGCACACCACTCCTTTTGTCCCCCAACCTGATGGACATTTGACTGTGTACAGAAAGTGATAGGACTTCAATAGGTATCTCTTCAATAACCTAAAGGTTATCTTGGAACATAAATAGCTCACGAAGCATGACCTGGCAGTCCAGCCTGAGATGAGCTGGAGGAGAGGTTCTCTGCAAGAACACATGTCCACAGCTGATCTCAAAGGGCCATGTCCTAGTTATCTGAACATCCCTTTGGTCCATAGGTAGGAGTGGGAGAGGAATGGCTCTTCTAAGAAATCCATGAGGTTCATGCATCTCTCCAAGTATATCTGAGCTCTGCCAGGTCTTGGCAGGTTTGATTAGACTTTCTAGCAGAAAATTAGGCACCTGCTGTGTCAGATGGCAGCAGAGAAGAAGTTTGGAGCCTGTGTACTGAATTCAGGCACCTCATCATTCAGACCATTTCCCTATCTGGAATTTAATTCCTTCATTTCCCTGAAATACTGCTCGGAGTTGAGACTTGCAAAGAGGCAGAGCTCAGATTCAGATGGTAAAGCCTCAGGGAACTCTGCTGCACCAACATGTCTCCAAATGCTGTAGTCCAGAGGTGTCCAGCACCCAGATGTGCAAGATTCACACTTCTTCAAGCTGGTTGTGGTCTGCTCAGCACTGTGTGAGCTAATTATACTTCTTTCACTGAAAAACATTCCTTCCACTAGCTAATCAGGTCAGGGATAGCTGCATCTGTTGATTAGGGAGAAACCTTTGATTAGTTGATCCTTTGTGGATGGATCAGGGCAATAGCAACTCTGTTGTTGAAGGAAGACACAAGCTTCAGACTCCAAGTTGGCTACCTCCCACTTCTACTACACCCTCAACACTCAGCCTGTGTGAGCCTTTTTTCACCCCCAGACTTTGGCAACAGAGCAATGGAAAACAGAACATTTTCAGCATGTAGGAGTGTTTTCTCTTGTCATGACACCATTTGGGATTTTCCATTTGAGCTTGAAAAATAAACCCTAAACAGAATTTATTAGGAAAATAGTAGCTATGAGGTAAACTTGCATCAATGAATGCCAAGAGGTCAAACAGACGACACATGACATTTTGGTTGAATATTCTGTGTGTTCCTAGAAGCAGTGTGAAAGCTGTCTCACAAAGTATTTGCTGGAACACTATAGTGACTGGGGAATAGGGCGAGTCCAGAAAGTTCCTGAAAGCAAGGTCTTATTCTGCTCAGTTATTACAGAGGCCTTTTCTTTATCCACCAACACTGAATGCTCCATATGCCAAGGCTGGGGATTGCCAGGGGATGCATGGCCACATTGCCAGCAGGAACCAGAGAATGCAGGACAGGCTGGGGTTGCAGACATCCCTGCTCCAGCCTGGCTGGAGAATAACTCTGATTTTTCCCATGCTGCTCCCAAATTAAGCAGTCATAATTCCTCCCCAAGGCAGCCCTAACCACCCCCCAATGCGAGAGATTCACAGTCTCTTCTGGTGAAGGTACACTGTTCTCATTAATGGGGGCAGAAATCCACTCAGCCAGCAAGAGGGGAAGAAAACCTGATGGCTAAAGCTAAATATGAGGAAGAGGAAAGTAACCATCACAAATCAGACAATTCCTTTACTTAGACTGCAGCTGGAGACTGGGTAAATCCTGTTTTGTCAAAGCTCTGCATTCCAGGGTTGCTAGCTGTCTACCAGAATCTTGTTCTTGTCCATCTGCAGGGTGCCTTGGCATCTTCTGAATAGAAATACTAAATACTTAAACTATCACATATAACTGTTTTTAATAGATACTCTGGTTTAACATATTCCAATAACTCTGCAAAATTGATGTTTATTTGTTACGTCCCCTTTTTTCCTATTCTGTTTATTGTTTCAGTGTTGATAATGCTATTTCCAGGTCTGCATTTCCAGAAATTATTCTCCTTGGTTTACATTGTAGTACAGAGTTTTTGCAGATGATGAATGAAATGTACTGAGATTATAACAAGGGAATTTAAAGAAAGTCACCAACTGAGACAAACAGGTCAAGTTATCATCTCTATTATCATCAGAGCACCCCAAAGATGTTACGGTTTGAGTGTTGTGTAGAACTATTTTGCAAAGAGGCAAAGCACTACAAAGTGCCCTCTCCCTTTAGTAAACAGGGAAAATGCTTCTACAAACACAAGCTATTCATAGACAATGGGTTGAAACCCAATGATTAAGGAGAACTCACATACCAGGACTGAGTGTGCTGGTTTTCACAGCTGTGATAACCACACTGGGATAACCAGCAGGTCTCTTGTAAGCTGCAAATGCTACATAACACTGAGGTGTGCACAGTGCCCCTGGAACAGTGTGGTGCAACATTTTTCTGTGTATCTCTCATATGAGATTCAAATTCACATGCTTTATGAGATTTAATTTACAGTGCTAGAAAACAGGAAAATAAATAACACCATAGAGAAGGAGGAAGGTGGGAAAGAAAAGATGTTTCAAATGATGGAAAAAATTACCAGCTGCATCTGAATGACCTTGGAGGGTAAAGCAACAACTATATCAGCACATTTCCAAGGACTGGACTGTAAACAGATGACCAGGTGTACAGAATACAGGTCACATCATGATAGCTGACTGGGAATGTTCTGGTGTGACAGATAACCCCAGCTGCATTGACTGACCTCACACATCAGCACAGGTAAGAACATTTACCCAGAGTCAGAGGTAAAATGAAGTAATTCCTCATCTCCCTCTGCCATTCTCTAAATCTCAAGTCACAAATCTTAAGTAACTCTGAAAAATAGGAGTTCGGAGAATTTATAGTCATTTTTAGTTTGCAACTTCTGTGATAACTTAAGATGCCCAGTAAGGTTTCAAAGTTGAAATCCTGTTAGGATCAGAGTGTATTTGAGCATCCAGATTCTAAAAGAACACAGGTGTTCATGTGTTACATGCAAAATTTAGGCACACTGAGTTCTTCAGATGTAACCCTAAAGTTTTCCCCTAACCATTTTGACTGATACTGTCAGCTACATTTCTAACAACAGTCTTTCTGCCAACCAGCTACATCAAACTGAAACCTAGGTACAGGGGTGAACCACTGGTCTGAGCAGTGGCAAGCTCCTACTCAGACCAGTGGGGATGTAAAGGTACAGCTGGCTTCCCCTGATATCCCAGCGGCAGGAGAATAATCTTTTACAAGAGAATAAAATACTTAAATCCTGTGCTCTGGATACTTTTTCCACATATGTATGTCATACAGATTGACATGTAAGCATCTCTAGACTTTATATGAACACTTAATTGAGGTGCTTCAGTTGCTGGGCCATCACTACCCCACATTTCAGGAGGAGGATAATTGAAAATGCAGGCCCATATTTAGCCTTTCCTTGGGGTTAATTAGGAGGGCTCCCTGTATGTTGGCTGGTTCGCACCCTTTCTTAAGTGGTCTGTGAAGTGCATGTGCTAAAGCACCCAAATCACAGGTCTGCATCTCTTTCTAGAAGTTAAGCATCTCAGCCAGAGCATCTAAGTGTCTGGCCTTTTTCCATCTAAATCCTTTATTAGTTCTAGCTCTGAACCTCCAAATGCACCTGACCATTTGATAATTAGAGTCAGGGAAAATCTTATTCCATCCCTGCAAAGAGCTGCATCTGCACCTCTGCAAGACCAACAGAGAATAAGTGTCTGGTTGAGGCATCTGTCAATGGCAGAATCTGGCACCCAGATGTTAGACATTTGTGATGAGGACCCAATTTTAACTACAGGGCTTTAAAATGTCAATTTTGGACAACTAGGTCTAGCCACTGCTGAGATAGGGTAGCATGGAGTTCTAGGACTGAGATAAATAGGGTGGAAGAATCCAGTCCTCTCTGATCTCTCCCAGCAGAACCCAAATCCTGCCTTGGGCACCCTGGCCAGATCTGACTAGGGTGTGGAGGCATTCCTAACAATCTTCCAAAGCAGATCCCAACAAAAAGACAAATGGAGGTTAGTGCAGCTCCCCACCCTCCCATTCTTTGATGCTGCCCCCTCCCCATTCACCCACACCAGCCCTTGATGTGGGTCAAGACTCACTCTCCATACGGGGCAATGAATGCTATTTTTAATTTTTGGAAGTTAAACCATCTCTGAAGCTGGATTAGTGGTGGAAGATCCCCCTAAACTACAGGCACGTAAACTGAGGGTGGACAGCTGCTCTGACGTTCCTGGCTGGGAACCCAACCCCTAAACACACTGGATGCACATACATGGCTTCTTGGCTGCCCCTTTTGTGCCCATCTGTCACGATGGCACACTGCCTGCTTACAAGTTGGTCAGATCTTTGCCCTTGGGTAATACACCAGGCAAGGATGGATGTATAAGGAGAGCCTGCATGTGGGGGGAAGAGATCTCTTACCCAGGAAAGGCCTTCTTCTGCTCTGCCTGAACCTTACAGTTTGGTGTGGTGGCACATCCTTGCCCTGCAGTTACACCTGTTTGATTACTGCCCTCCTAATAAGTGAGGGACACAAGGAGAAGAAAAGAGGCCTGGAAAGTTCTGGCTGTCAACAATGAGCCAGGTTGTATTACAGAACATTCCTGAAATACATGCAGTCACCAATGGGGACATCAACACGATGGTCCCACCCACTGCAACTCTGCATAACAGGCAACAGGACCAGGGAACAAATCAAATTTCAAAGGATTGCGCTCATCTGAGCCCAAGATACCACTTGTACATTTGCCTCAAGAAGAGAGCCAAGGGACACAACCCTTCCTGATCTTTAGTAGGGTACACAGTGCCCTTTCACATGGGAGCATGACAGAGTAACTATGCAAGGGTAAAGTGGGGATTTTCTTATGTTCCTTTCAGATATATTCATTTCCCTTTGTATAAAATGGGAGAACCTGCTTCATTTGAAGATTGAGGGCTTTATGGGTTTCTCTTTCCTCTTGCCCAAGTGATTTTTTTTTTTTTCCCAGAAGCGAAGATCTTGAGTCTGTAAGACAAGTAATTTTTGGCTTGATGCTGAAACAGGAGTGCAGTGATCTTCCTTTGTAACACTCAGAGACCTCAGCTGAGATCTAAGCCCTGGTCACTCTTCAAGAGAGCTTCTGTCCTGGGAAGCATAAAATATAAAAACATCATATGGACAAAGGAAAAATAATATTATCCTGCAACTGACTACCAAGAATTAGTTAAAATGGCTTATCTGTGTTCACCAAGGGAAGTTTTATTTTGGTAAAGCCAACGGGATATCAGTGAGATAAGTCTTCCTTTGTTAGACTCATCTCAAATACATTTCACCACTTCAGGCTGGTAAAAATGCTGCTTTTGCTGCTTTTCTCTCTAAACCTTTGCTAGCACCTCATGATTATATTTCGAGTTTATTTTCTTTGTTCAGCAAAAGCTTAAGGAAAAGAAAACTGTTTTGATGTCACCTGGGAAGTAATCATCACGGAAACGATCCCCCAAGACCCCAGGCTCAGGAGAGCAGGAGCATGTTGGACCCAGCACATGGAGCCAGTGAGGGTGCTATGAGGGTGCTACCACCCTCTCACCCACTGCACTCTCCCAATAAATCTGCACCTATTTCTACCCTGCAGAGCAGCTCCCAAGCCCTGTGTGAGCTGCGGTGCCCGAGCGACGGCAGCGGGTCAGCACAGCCCAGCTCCACGGCCCTATGGACAGGCGGCTGGCAGCCCTTCAGAGGCCATTCCTGCACGATGATACACATGTCCCCAAGGGTAGGGCTTGGAAGGGTAACTGGAGGTCTGGATCCCACTGAAATCCTATAGTCTCCTTGTCCCCTAGGCTTCTACATAAATTGGGAATAACAGGAAATCTCTAGCTTAGAGGAGTGCTGTGAGGCACTTGGATGCTGATGTAATTACAGCTATTTATGTACTTCAGGTGGACGGATCTGATGTATTACCCGTGATGGCCCTCTTGCAGTCCAAACCAGCCTCCAGCCTGTGCACACTTTTCTGGAACACCCTGGCCCCTGTCCCATCACTAACAGCTATTTAGAGTGCGCTTTGAGACTCTCTGGTGGAGCCCCTATCGTTCTGTCACCAGCATGAGACAACATTTTAATGAAGGCACACATTTTTCTCACCACCAGCAGTGAGAAGCCCTTGGTGTGAACTCCTGTCTCTGGGATTGTGGTGCAGGGTGCTGTCCCACAGACCACTGAGTCTGGCTCAGCCCCAGGAGCCAGGAGTGGACCACTTGTGCAATTTCTGACCGTAGGCCATTTCCCTCACTCTAATTAAGTCTGACAAGCCCAGTTTCTCCTTACACATTGAGCTCATGTGTTCCCATATGAGAAAACCTTATTCCAGCTGCCATTGTATAATCAGAAGTATTATAGGTTTTGTTCTTTCTTGCCAGGTAGTGTTTTTTCTCTAATTGGATCCATAAGAATGCCCTTACTTCTGAGATGAGTCAGACTTTTGCCAAATCTAATGTCTGCAGAGGGGACCTAGCCTCATTTATACCTTACAAAGTCATGCTTTTATTCCAACAAAATGATTTTATCCTTGTGTTCTTTGGAAGAGTAATATGAGGTGGAAGCCACCTAAGTGACCTCATAACTGTTAAGTAGTTAATGACATAAACTATTCTTCTCAGAGAAATCTTCCTTCAGTGTTGAGTCTGCTGGCTGCGCTTTGTGAAATGCTGGTCCTAACAGGTGCCTAAACCCCAGTGGGTGCACACCTTGCTGGTGAAGCAGCCAGAGAAATGCCTGTTGTGTGCAGGCTGGCAGGACTTAGCTATAGGTGAGACACCTGCCTCAGTGCCCAGCATGTTCCAAGTTTAGCAGGTTGTGCTCAGAGTGCACTGTGTGCATATATATATATAGAGAGAGAGAGAGAGAGAGTAAGAGAGAGAGAGAGGGCCACTTTGGTGCCCAGCAAGCCATCCTTAACTTCACACAAAATGTGCAGAGGAGTTCAAAATAGATCTATCCCAGCTTCTCAGGCTTTCAGTGTCCTTAGGCAGAAGGAATATTAATGTAAAAGACCCTTCCTTCCCCATGATGGTGCCTCTCTACATCTTGTGAAACTTTTACCATGAGGTGAAATCTGAGGTTGTTCACACATCCGAGTCCCCCCAAAAATCATGTCCCCAGACTCCAGCTGCACACACAGAGAGCAGCTGAGCCAGGGCTGGAGGATCTCACTTTTGCACTTTGGACTACAGGGAGTTTCCTATTCATTTTGTGGAGCAAAGTCAAGAGCACAGATACTTCTTTTCCAAAATGCCTTCTGCTTGTTAAATCATATTTCTGTTGGCTGCTGAGGGCCTTTGACCTCTTCGAGCAGCAAGTTCTTTCCAGAAGAAAGTTTATATCTAGACTGGTTAGTTCATCACACACAGAGATCACTTCTCTGTTAGGAGTAGGTAGAGCATGGTTAAAAACAAAAATACAAAGGAAACTGGTCCTTTTCGGGCAAGAAATCATGGAAATTCAGCAGAGTGAAGTCACTCAAACACTGCTGGCTTACAGTGACACGAGACAGGAAAGGCACAACACAGAACTGCAATGTGATGCTGCCAGGTAATTGCTAGGGCTGAAATCACTCCTGAACCAACGATCCAGGGAATCTAAGGCTAAGGGCTGCCAGTGCTGTCTGAACCCTTTCTTAAAGATTTAAATGCCAAACAGACCTAGCAAAGCTTTTTGAGCTAATGTAGATTTGAGGAACTCTACCCTACAGAGTGCTTGAAGGTAGCCATGCTGCAATTTCAGGCTGACTATTGGGATGACACAGAAAGAAAGGAGATAAATACAGGGATATGTCCAGGATGTCTGCCTTACACAATACCTTCCAGAAGAAAGGCCAAGATTTCAAACTTTTTGGACATACTCACCCAAAAACTTGCCAAAGCTTTTCATTCTCTCTGCTGTGAACAGGAATAAGGTAATGGTAATGGGAGGTGAAATTCAATTAGGTGGAACAAAAGGGACTTTTTGTGGATTTTCCATCATAAATCCTTTACTCAGATTTTTTTGAGGGGGGTGGGAAATCATACTGTTTAAAGAAATGAGGCATAACTTATAAACCAGTAACGGTGATTAAATAAACATAAATCTGCACTTAGTGAAAATCTGGTGCAAATGCAATAGCAGCACAATCTGCCATTGTCTTTTTTGCCAGGAAGACTGCTTTAAAGTAATGGGTAGAAAACTGCTCTTATTTAGGCATCATCTAGGCACCAGATGGATGCCAAATGGCATTTGGGATTTTAAATCACTGTCTATGCACTAACTTCAATGAGTCTCAAGCAAGGAACCACTTCCATTCCTTAGAACTTCTGCACTTAATTCATGTAGATGTCCATCTTTTCCTGTCCCAATATGATGAGGAATTACAAGGCATAAATCTGGACTTTTTCCATTGATACTGAGAGGATGGAATTAAATCCTGCTGATGTCAGGGCAGCTGCCGTAAATTTAGACCCTGAATACTCTCTTCGTTATATTATTTTGAATTTTTCCCTGGCACATCTCAAAACCTATTAACTGTATAAATATTGTCACACTGTTGCTTCTATGCCACTCTATAAATCAGTGACACTTCTAAATCACAAAATCTCTTTTCCTCTACCCTCAAAAACTTCAAATAGTAAAACAAGGAAAGTGAGCATGCAGTATCCAGTATCTCTGCTTTCTTTACTTTCCTTATCCTTGGGTTATAGGTCCAGAAAGAATAGGGTCATGATCTCACCAAAAACTTCTGGTAGGTGATCCCCATTTACCTGCTGATGTGGCCAAAGGCAACACAGGATATTTCAAGGCTTTGGGGCTGCCAGCACTGGAGAGTTTTCTGCCCTCCCTTTGAGTAGGCCCCTACTGGACCAATGTCCTTGTTTAGGGAAAATTTGAGAGAAAAGTCACTCTAGGACAACCAAGGAGGAGGATGAAACTATCATGTCCTACATCCCACCATCCAGCTTCATATTACTCCAAGACCCAATGATGCTTCTCAAAAAAACCTTTGTCAGAGCCATGGTCTCCATGCCCCTCTCTGGAGCCTTCATAGCCCTTGTGTTACAGATTTTCCACTGCAGCCCCAGCCAAAGAAAAGGTTCATTGCTCATCATCCTTTGCACAAACAAGGCCTGACAGATCCTCTGGTACTGGAGCCAGACACGGAGGTGATGTGAACACTGGATCTGTTTCTTCAGGTGGTGGATGACCTGGAGCCATGGCCCCAAGAGGTGTGCAGAGATGTCCCCTCCAGCTCAAGATATTCCATTATTCTATGCTTATCTCCATGCTGGGACATGATACTCCCTATGACCCTCAGGAAAAAAGAAAATGGATCCTGCATTGATTAGTTAGCTTAAATTTCTCTTTCCTGAAGAGGAGAATATGGCAACAAGAATGTCTGTCTTCTTGTAAGGTTCAAATCCCTTAGGTAGGGCAGCTTTTGGACACAAAAATAACATATATGCTTTATTACAGAAAATCACATCCCACCCACTTCAGAAAAGGGAACCACATGTTTTTCCTTTCCTCCAGAAGCAACCCAGGCCTTGGAGGGAGAGGATGTGGCCACACCAGTCACCCATCATCAGGCAGCATTTACTGATTCTGCCCGCAGACATGTTGGTCACACACACATGAGAGATCAGAAAACAGCCCATGGCAAAGTGTACAATTTAAAACCCATCCAGTTACATTCTTGGAAACATTCCCCTCCAAGTCAAACCAAGAAAAATATGTATTCCGAACACCAACAAAAGGCACTAGGAATTGCTTCACTCTTCTATGGCTCCAGGGTTGCAGCATGGCCAAATGAAGAGGGAGGCATGGGAAGGGCAGGATGCAAAACTGCAGCCCTTATTGTCACCTCAGAGGAGATTTGAGGGTCCTTGGGTTCAAGGAGGAGGTCATAGCATCAGAGCTGTCCTCAACATATCACCCATAAAGATGGCAAGCTGATTTCATACAGGACTCAGTCTTGTTCTTAGTGAAATCAGTGTCAGGGCTTCTCCTGGTTCTCACTGAATGAAGGCTCATGCACTGATCCCCCAGTACAACAGGACATCAGTGTGTCCCCAGTGTCCAGCTGTGCTCACAGCAGCACACCTGTCCACTTGACATGGTGAGTCCACCACAGGCACAATTATACACCCACGCATTCACACATTCACAGATGTTAAATCTGCAAAAAATCTGATTTAAACATGATGATGGAAAAGACCCGTGTGTCTTTAAGAAGGTGGAGGCTTCTCTTAGAGAAACAATGCTTTTGGTTTTTTCACCTTTTCAAAGTGTGGACAAAAAGAGTGGTAGGTTGAATTAATGTTCTTTTTTGCAGAGGTCATTATTTGCAATTTCAAGAATAGAGATCTTAAGACAAAATCAGATTCAACCTGTTTTTAATTGGCCTTTCTTAGAATCTCTTTTCTTTGTAGACATGTCCACTAGTCTTTAACCTGATTTATGTGATTGGTCAATTGTGAGTTAATGAAGGGGATAAAATGTTTTCTGGAATGCTAGGATAATCGACAAATAGCAATGACCAGTAACTGGACCACAGCCAAGACAGGAACTTAATCCCCTGAAGTCCAAGGGTATTGTGAAGTTGCACTGAAGTGGGAACTGAAAGAAAGCAGTTACATCACTCCATTTGCTTCCTTAGGTTGGGACAAATACACACACTCCAGAAAGCATATTTGAAGACTAATTGTACAGGGAGAAAACAAGCTAGGAAGGAATTTCTCTACTTCTAGGCATATGTGATTTCAAGCTCAGTTTAAGGGGTTTAATCCTCTTCATTCCTGGCAGCATTTTACCGTTTGATGCATTCCGTGCAGGTTGTTTCTCTCAGAGGTCACATACTCTTGTCCCATACCTCTGCCTTCCCTAATGATGTAGAGCAGCTCCCTCACTCTCTGTCAAACATCTCGCCTGAATTCTCAGTGGCAACACAACAGTTGAATGGTTCAGCTGCAAGGATTAAAAAGGTGGGTTTAAAATGCATGTGTATCCTTTGAGGGTGAGATTTAAATTAGAATACAGAGACACTCTTGCTTGCTCTGCCATGGATTTCATGTAAAGGTCAGAATCCATCAGTGCTGGAGCCCCACCTTATTAAGCAGGGGTAAACTTGGAGCTATTCAGTAAAGCCAAGGTTTCTCAGCCTGGGTGTTTCTGGTTTTGAACACACACCTCAGGATGCATTGTGGGGGAGAAGAGGGACAGAGGGTGTTTTGCTGGTCAGTGTGAGGTTATTTAATTGAAAAGTGGACAGTATGCACAGGGAGCCCTGATCACAACTCACGAGCTCAGAAACTCAACAGGGACTGGAGCGCAGCACCTGCAAGAAAACCAAGAAGTGAGTTACCACAGCTTTGGTGGGTGGGCTATGAACAACACCTTAGTGATGGTGAGAGGACAAAGGGGACACTAAAATAGCCCTTCCTGTGGTGGGTGCCACCAGCAGCAAGAAGGAGCTTGCCAGGAGAAGAGGGAAGACAACCCACTTTGCCCTTGACCTCTGGTTTTAAGAAGTTAGAGCAGGTTCCCAGTGAGTTACACTTTATAGGTCCATACAATGAGGTTTGTTGATTCAGTCCTCAGACTATGCAACTCATCTCCCAGAGAGGATTTTGGGGATACTGCAGGATGACCCCTTCAACATCCAGTCAACAACCAGATGTTCAGTAATGTTTTCTCAAATATATATCATCTCCAATCTTAGATCTTGCTAGAATGAAAAAAAAAAAGAAAAAAGAAGAAAAAGACTACAAACAAACGGAAGTGACAGAAACTCTTCATGGATTTCCAGGCTAACACCCTTCTGTGTGTTTCTGTGCTGCTTAGGATAATTTTTCTTTCAATGAGTGGTTAATTTTTGATACCATTTTAAGGATATTTTTCCAACAAGAGACCCTGGAGAGAATGTGTTGCACATGCAGGTGGATTGTGAGTTCACTGGGGAGAGGACTGAGGTTTATTTTCCTCATTTGCACCTCAGACAGTGGGTCCTGATTTCACTGCTATGCCTAATTCATGTAATTGATGGGCAAATAATTGAACAGCTTAAAATGCCTGGGAAGGCCCAGGAGAAGGTTCATGTGGAGCCATTCCTTCCCTTACAGGAACAGTTGGGGTCTGTAATGATGTGAGTGTTGAAGGGAGCAGGAGATGATGTTTGTGGTAATGAGATTTCCAGAGTCAGAGGCCAATGGGGAATCATAAAGGAGAATGAAGTGAGACATGAGGAGTGAGAAGAGATTAATTAGTGGTAGAGAAACATTCTCTTGGGACACTTTAATAAGCCAAAACCCTCATCTATATAAGAACTGTGTTAATAACCCATGGCAAAGCACTGGACAGGCCAGCACCAAGGTCTGCATCCAAATGTAGAAGCTCTTGGTCAGTCCTGGTGACTCTTGGTCAATCTCTTCTCCCTGTCTGTCTCTGACCTGAACTTGTGGACTATTCACCACCCCAAGCTGAGTGGCCACAAACGAGTCAGGTACCTCTTTCATATTCCCCTTGCTCCTCAGCACCAGTTTCTTAGCCTTGCTCTGTGCTTTGCTTCAACAGTTTAACCTCTTCATTAGCATTTCAGCAAGCTAATTGCTGTTCTCCCTTGAGCTGGCTGGACAACTGTATGGGCCAGGCAGCTGCATCTCTCTTGTGTTCAGGGATTTGTTGATTAAAACCGTTACCTCATCCAGTGTGACCCTAGGAGCTCCAGCTTCCCTTGCTGCTGATGAGAAGCACATGTTGGTGGGTCTGGAGCATCTCACAGCAGAGCTCATCCACAAGACAAGGGAATGGACAAGCAGCAGGAGGGTGCTGGCAGTGCAAATTCCTTCTTGTCATGGGTTCAGGACAGATCCATGGGGACTGATGGCAATCAGCATAGTAGAAAACACTGCCAATAGCCCAGGATACCATTTAAAGCAAAATTAATCAATAGATGTCTTCAGAAGACAAGGTCCTTCTAGAGAAAGATTGAAAAAGTGGGTGTTGGCTGGGTGAGGCCTGGAAAGTTGAAGAAGAGGTGGTATTTAGCTCTAATTTGCTAAAATAGACTTACAAGAATTAATGTAGAAATGCCTTGGGGAGAAATAAAAATAAAAACTCCTCCCATCAGGTTTGTGTGCGGTGTACTAAGAACATTTACTTACATGTTGCATAAATTCAGTAGACTTCTGTCTGCTCCACCTATCAGAGGTTTCAGATGAAGCTTTTGTCACTCATCAGCTTTCCCTGAACAAAACTAGAACTCATTAGGTTGCAGCCCAAGGTACTCACCCTCTTCTCCACACACTTTTAATCACAGAAAAGACTTGGAAGAGACATCCAGAAAGGTTTTAATTATTCATTTGTTGTCAGTCCTTTTATGCCATATTAAGGTATAGCCTGTTAAGGTCTAATCTGAATTGAGTTTAAATCAGGAATATAACTGGCCTCATGCTGCACCTGGGGAGGTTTAGATTGGATAATAGTAAAAATTTACTCCTGGGAAGGATTGTTAAGCCCTGGAACAAGCTGACCAGGAAAGTGGTGAAGTCACCATCCTTGGAAGCGTTCAAAAACCACATGGATGTGGCACTGGAGGACATGGTTTAGTGCTGGCCTTGGCAGTATTAGTAATGGTTGGACTCAATGATCTTGGAGGTCTTCCCCAATCTTAATGACTCTATGATTCTATTTATTTCTCTTAAAGGCAATTAAAAAAATAACAATAATAAAAAAACTGTGTCTATGAAATCTCAGATCAAGGCCTGATTCATCTATTTCAGGTCTCTTAAAAACTTCCTGTTTGTGATTTTCCCATCTATTTTCTCTCTTGTGATTTGGATGTCATGTTTGGAGCACACATTACTTATACTACAGGGTCTGAAGCTGAACAAAGCACTCCACATGTCTCAGATATGCCTCTCTCAATTAACACCATAAACTGGAGCTGCCAAGTGGTGACTTAATAACATATCTATTAATAGTGACTGTTATCAGGGAAATGGGAAGAGCAGCAGACAGACAGAAGAAGGAAAACAGTATTAAATGAGACATTTCTCTGAAAATACACTCCAGTTTACCGACAAAATATAGTCAGATAACCTACAGAGTTATGGCTATGCTTGTGTGGGTGCTAAGTCTCCCTACAATTTTTGCACAGGAAACTGGGTTTCAGATTAACTTTTCAGAAATGATAGCGAAAGTGATTTCTTCCTACATGCACAAAACCCCACACCAGCATGTTTATGCATTGCCGTGGGCAAAGGGCCTTCCAAACACTCAAGATTATTCTCTTCTCTAAGTATTGTTCATATCAAAGGCAGGTTTTGTTGCTAACTGGGCTGAAGTGATGCTGATTATTAAGTGTGAAACAAAATCTCAGGTAACATAAATATTTAGTAACAGCAATCCAGGGGGATTAAACCAACACAGAGCCAAACTCTGACAGGATTTAACCTGTGCTGTTACTTAACATGCAGAGGTAGGAAAGCCAGACTCTGTAGGGCTGTGTTGATTAGTGCCAAAGACTAAATGCTCATATGAAAGGTACTAGATTCAGGGAAGGATTTAAGGATCAGTATTAGACCCTGTTCCTAAATCCTAATTAGGTAATTTCTGAACAAGGTAGTTCACAAACTCCAGCACCCTGAGCACAGCTCAGCCTAGTGCCTCTATTAAAAAAAATGAAAAATGCTGAAGGGGATGAATTTCATGTGGGATTAACAGCTGGAGCTTTCTTTGTTAAATCTAAACACTAAATCAGGTCAGTAATTCCTCTCCCTTTCCTCAAAGAATACTAGAACTGAAGTATCTTGCACAAAACCCTCCTGCCCCAAACAGTAACCTACAGACCTCTGACATGAGAGACCCCCTTCAATGTCCACACCCTGTGCTGTGGGTGTGGAAGATTATCTTATAGCTGGAACATTATATCTTCTGGTGTAATTATCAAGGTTTTTTCCTGCAAAGAGGAAGGGGGCTTGGTGTGGTGAGGAGAGAAGTGAGAAGGGAAGGTCTCTCTGCAATAGCCCATGGAGCATGCCCTCCATTTCTCATGTGCTCCTGCCATCCGTGGCCTGAAGAAAACCCAAACCCCAGCTCAGAGTGGGGGGAGGCAGCTTTACATGGTGAGCCCTGGGCTCATACACAATGAACTCTATTTTGGATGGAAAAGCTTCAGCTCCAGAAACACGCTGGCGTCAGGGGACTGACCAAGTTATAATTGCATCTCTTTGTGTTATTGGTCCCTTGGCCTCCCTAAGCTGAAGCAAGCTACATTTGATTTTTTTGGCATCATCCAGAGTGTGTTCTGCCAGCACTTTGCCCTTGGTGCCTTGTGTAAGCCAAACTGGCCACTTCTGTGACCTCTTGTTCCTTCTATACATGGAACATATTTCAGTGAATTTATAACTCCTCAAATAAAGTCTCTTTTATTCTAATCTGAATGCCCTGTTAACTCGGTTTTGGATCCTCTCCCAGTCTCCAGGATACCTGGTGCTTTATGTTTTGGATATACCAGACTGCCTGCTGCTCCAGGTTGTGACAGAGAGAGTCTGGTTCATATACTTCTACCTTTAGATGTTAGATTGTTCATTCCAATTCATCAACAATACTTTAAAAGAAAAGAAAAAAAAAAAAAGGAGTTGGGGAAGAGCATGAATTCACTGAGAATTTGCCCATCAGGTCACATGTGTTGCCTGACCACCTAGCAAAACAAAAAATCCCTCTTGGTGGTCAGTTCACCTTGTCCAACCCATGAAAGCGGACAGATTTTGAGTAAAGAAAACTCAGTGTGAGTTGCTTCCACACAGGTCCAAGGGCAATGTCTCAGGCATGGATCCAGGGATGAGGATCTCCCAAGCAGTGCAGGGAACTGGCATGAGAAAATTCCCATTTCCTGGAAACTCCTTGTCAGAAACCAACCTGCTCGGAGGAACAGTTGGGGAAAGAAGAATGTCCAGACCAAACATTTTAAAAATATACTTTTCAACTCTGTCTCTTTTATTTTTTTCCTTAAATGAAGATTTTCTTTTGATTCTAAAGTACATTTGAAATTGCAGTACACTTCCACTTTTCAAGAGTTTTTACTTATCTTTAGATATCAGAATTGAAATTAACTAGTCCCTCATGATTCAAATTAAAACTTTCTGTGGAACCAATCTGAAATTGGAGGGAGAAAGTTTGGCATGGAGAATTTTACTTGTTCTTCTCATTTATTACAAGATGGGAAATGCAAAATCTCTGAAACCTCTCACAGGATAGGGAATAAATTTCATACTTACTTGTAGGGCCAAGTTCTCCAGACAGAGCAGCTCTCATAGCAAACCAGCCCTTGTGAAGGTTTCTTTCCATCAACAGATGGAGAGAAAACACTCCCCTCTCAACTGGAAAATCGTCGTGAAGGGTATAGTGAAAATTGTTGAGTAGATCAAGCCAAATGATCAACCCATTCTTTCATTTTCAACTCAGCTTCCTCCTCTTCCTCCAAATTAATTTGGGGGTTTTTGTACATGTCCTGCTTAGAATCAAGCATGAAAGTAGTTCTCTGGTGGTCAAAGAGAAGGGTGCAGTTGTACTAAATTATAAAAACTGGCCCCAAACCTCCCCTGCTTTTTATGCTCTTATGACTCCTTTTGATTTCTCCCACTGTCACTGGCTCTGGTCATTTATTCATAGCACTTCACCCTAAAAAGGCCTCTCAATTCCTGAAATAGCCTCTTGTGTCTCCCTCATGTGCAGATTTTCCAGTTGAAGCATCCCAGACCATGCCAAAGTTGATGTTTTAGAAAAGCCTCCCAGAGAGAAGATTCAAGTGTTTCCCCTGTCCTTCCCCCCATTCCTCTTCACACCTTTTTTTTTTTTTTTTAGTTTGGACTCTGGGCTGTATCATCTTTGCAGCCAGTAAATTATCCAGGAATTCAGCATGCGAGTTCCCGAGTTTCTGTGCCATGCTCTACCACAGTGGTCAGGAGGAAACAGTGATTTCAGCAGGAAAAAAAGCAAGAGGAGCAGCCCTGAGTGCCTTGCTGGTTCTCTTCTCTTGTTTTGTTGAGGGGTGCTTAGCAAGGACTACTGGACACTCAAGCCTTCAGTTTCACTATGGACATGACTGATGAGTTTCCAAAGGGTTGTGAGGTCTTGGAAGTGTGGACAAGTCTGTCTGCCACCCTCAAAGGCTGCTAGAAAGCTGATGTCAGTCTCTTTCCAGGTGTTACCATAAGCATATGGTTACTTTAGTATTTTCTTTCCCTCCTGAACTTTCTTTTGCTCAGATAACTATAGTTTTTTTTCTTTTTATTGCCTGTCCCAGGTTTTCAGTCAGAAAGGAAGTGACTTGTCAGGAGCCAAGGACACACTGCCAAAAGATTCACCAGCCCAGAAACAGCATCTGGGGCAAAATGGAGCCCCTACGTCTGAGGGGACAGTAAACAAGGGAAGTTTCTCCACATAGCAGATGTGACTGGACAGCTCCAGGCTGTGCTCCAAAAGTCCTGCCATATTTGTAGAGCAGGAGTCAATGGTGTGTTAAGTGCCATGCCGTGCTCTGGGAGCAGGTGCTGCTCACAGAGGTGCCATGATTGACACTCACAATCCTGGGCAGTGGGGAAGCTGAGGTTCCCACAGGAGTCCTGTGACCAGTACAGGTCAATAAGGAAACCCAGGGACTTGACCCGTCTTGATCAATGATCATTCTTCATTGCTGTAATTTTGGCTGGTCACAGGACCAGCAAGGTCCCATGAACAGCAGGAAAATATTTGAAAATGTTTTTCTATGCCTTCTTAGCTCTATGTTTTTTCCTTTGTAGAGAGGGGACTTTTCTGGGCACTATTGCAAAGATGATCCCAAAGGGGTAGGGAAGTGTGAAAGCAAAAGGAGGTCAAGAACAGAAAGAGATGGCAATTTGGGACTGGTCTGGACCAGAAATACATGACAGCTTGGAATGGTAACCTTACCCCTAATCTCCCAAGTAAGGAAAATATCCAGGTTTTACAAATAATCCCTATTCAGAAATAGGAAAAATAGAGATTTGCAATCAATCTATCCCTACATGTCACTGATGTTCAGAAGATTAAAATAATAGCCTGTAATCCCATGTGAGGAAGCAATTAGTAATTATGAGTGTAATATAGAAAACACATGTAAAAGAAATCCCAGTTCCTCTTTCCTTTCCTCACAAATCATTCCCTGAACTTTGTATAGGTGGTTTCTATTCACCAACCTTCAATAAAGATTTTGAGCAGCAACTGTCAGGCAGTGGGATGCTTGTGAATTGCCCTGTTAGGTTTGTCTACATAATTTCCCAGCAAGAGGTGACCATGCTGCCTTTTGCAATGCCAGAGTGGCTGCTACAGCTCCCAGCAGAACCTGCTCAGGAGCACAGTGCTAAAATGCACTGTTCTACAGCATGAGGTGTGCTAAAGGCTGAATGAAATTATTCTCAGAAATGGGTGGTTAAAGAGATTCAAATATTTTAAGAAATCCCCAGCGGCTGCTCCATGTGTTTGTAAATAGGATATTTGGTTATTTGGTGGGCTCTGGGTTGCTATGGGGATCTGATGAACTTGGAGAGACACAACAAAAAGAGGCCCTTCCACTCGTGGCCACAATGTTTTTGGTCCCAAGCACTTCACTGTGCATTGTAATTATTTCAGTGCCAGCAGAGCAGTGATATCATGCAAAGACATGACAGATCACACTTTTCTCATATTAGGAGAGAGGGCTGGAACATGTGAGTACGTGTACAGGAGTCTGTTTGTAATGAAAGTGCCATTATGGGGCCCTTGTGTGCTTGCAGTCTCATTTCATTGAGTTAGGAGTGCTCACTTTTCTTATGCTTGCTTAATGTGTTTACTTAAATATATTTAATATCCCATGGAGTCCATTTCCATTTACTGATGGAGCTTTTTTAGAGCATCATAGTGGCAAAGCTGAATAAGATACCTGAGAAAGACATCAGACATTTTAACATATTGAGAGCACTGAGAAGTGTAAGAGGGCAATGTTCAGTTTTGTAATGAAAATAATTAAGTGAGGAAAACCTTTGGGACACACTAAAATAGAGCAACCAGACAGGAAGGCAAGAAAATTGTTCTGTGTACTCAAAGGGAAACAGTGAAGAGGGCCAGTTAATTTTTTTCTGGTATTGCTCATTGTGGAAATAATTGATGCCCACTTTGGAAAAAAATATAATAGTACAAGATATTGCTCTCTGTGCTCCCAGTTTGCCATCTGACCTCATCACTACTGCGTTCCTGGATACAAAACAGCTCAGTTTCAAGGAAAATACTGGAGATCTCTCAAAAAACCCCATGACCTGGTAGCTAGGACAATCTCTTAATCTGCAGGAAAGGAAGGTATAGTGACTCCTGGCCTCCAAGATCACCTAAAATCTGCTGTTTCTCCCTGGACGAAGTCAGTAGCATGCAAGCAACAGACACAGCAAGGGCAAGGGCAGTGCTGCCCTGTTCATGCTCTGGGACCTTCTCTGGAAAGCTTTGGGCTGGTGGCAACCAATGATGGCAGAGACTGCACTGGAGCTCCAGCTGGAACATCAACAGCTGGTTTCACCACAACAGGTCCTTCTGATCCTGACTGAGGACTACAGGGAATAATGTCCAGAAATTCCTGGCAAATTTCTTGCAGCCATTCTCATTCCTAGGTCAGTAAAAAGGAAAATCCACACTCAGTGACCTGCAGGAATAGAGGCAGAGGAAGAGGATAAAAGCCATTAAGCAGAGTCACCAAGAAATTGAGAATCCACCCTAAAATTGCAGAAATGGTGAGGAGATTTTGCACTCACCCCTCCTGTGTTTCTGTACTGGGAGTCTGGTTATTTCTGCTGGAGGTATCTCTGTGTTGGGAAAACAGGCTGTGGTGGCAAGGGGACACAATGATCTCTTCAGAGGGGTCCCAGCTGCCTTCCCCTGTTCAGTGTCACTCATACTGCTGGGCTGGGGAGCCAGTGCTCATGCATGCAAAATCACTCTTTTTAATTTTCTGTTTCTGTAACATGACCTATTACTGTACTACATCTTCATGAGGCAGAGCTGTCTGGAGAACATCTGTTGCAGCCCCAGCTGTTCGGGCACTTCCTCTGTTTCAGCCCCGATATGTGCAAATCACTGACAGTAACACATCCCCCAATTCCTCCTACAAATCCTGTTTTCTCTGTTCTCACAGGGAGAGGGGAGAAAAATAAACTTTGCATGGTTAAATATGGGCTAGATGCTTTATTCTCACCAAATTGCACCAGTAGGGTCATTGTGGACTGACTCATACCAGACAGACAGTAAAAGCCATCCCAGTGTTTATTCCCTTTGGAGCCTATATAATTAAAGCTGCCCACCTGCTGCTGAATTTTGCTGTCATTTTTTGATGCTATGGGCAATGTGATACTCAGTTATTATCATAAACTATGTTAAGCTCTACCCACTATGGGGTTTATGACAACAATCCTTGAGAAAACTGTAATCCTCTGTGCTCAAGTATATCTCCTTGTTATAATGCTTATGATTCTTGGCTTGAGATGATGGCAGATGATGGCCATGAAAGACTTCCAAATATGGGTCCTGGCAACTTGCTCTCTGCCCAGCATGCCTGCCTTAGATGTGTTAGATGAAGCCATTTCCAGCCCTTCTCTTCCAGCCTTGCAGCACAGCCATCATTTTTATTCCAGGATGCATGACTGAGAGATTTGACAGTCTGCCCCAGGGGAATAGTGTCCCTCTCATCTCCAATCCCACCCCCAGACAATTCTGCTGTGGGTCTAGGGGGCACCACAGTGGCTGCAAGGAGGTGGAGGGGCTGGATGTCTACTGAACAGCTCTCATGCAGCTTTGAAAGTCCCTTGCCTCCTTCCCCTGCCTGTCCACAGCCTTTGTTTTCATCCCAACACAAGGGAAAACCTCAGGATGCCTGGCTGAGGGTGCTCAGAAAGTCAAGATTTGAAGAAATTCATAGGACTTTGAATGGAAAATTTGCAAGGGCTGCCACATACAGAGCCCGTCTCTCACACCTTGAGTCAGAGTTACAAGCACCTGATTGTCACATAAGAAGGTGTCAAAACCTCTGGGTGTGTTTAAAAGGAAGCACTGATTGAATTTTCAAAGAAAGGTTGGACAGAAGAGCACTCCAGGCTGCAGACCTTAGGCAGACTCATGGAATTTGGGTGCTTCCAGTTTTGATATTTTGCCTTGGAAAAATGGGAATTATTGACTAGTCTTCCTTACATACTGCACAGGAGTTGCCAGAGGCAAAGACCAAATCAGGTCTCCCCTGCTAAACATTTAATCTGCTAAATTTTAAAAAAATCTGCCTTCAGAGTTCCAAATACTGTGAAATATCCTAGTGACATTGACTTGAAAGTATTAAAAATACTCCCAGGGGACAGCTCAAATATTTGACAGCCTTGGAAACAACAAAATGGCTTTCTTTATTGACCAACACTGGTGACACATATATTAACCATAATAAAATCACTGTAACTTCATCACTAAATACAGCAGTAATAGGTGTTGTCTCTGTAAACTCTCTTCATTGGTTTCTGTAAAATTAAAAAAGCAGCAGGAACATAACTTTATATTAAATAAATTTTAATGGCATACACACTGAATATTTTGGAAAATCATATTTTTCATGACCATTTTGTAGAATTCTAAATAGCCAAACATTTTAGAATTCTGAATAGCCAAAAATTTAACATACAATTAGAAAAAAAAAAAATCCACACCTGGTATATTTGTCCCTGTATTGCTATCTTCAACCACAATCTCAACAATGAAAAACTATCAAGATTTACAATCCAAACATGTTTCCTGGACAGCCTGGTCATCCATAATTGTTGGAAGTAGCCACTTCTCTTTACAGCCAAAATATTGTCTATCATTTGTTGCCTGATACTCCTGGAGGGACTTAACAGAGTTTAATAAATGATTTGAACCTGCTTGGTAAAATTTCCATTTAATGCTAGTTGAAATGTCAGTTATTTATCATGCTTTTCCCCCCCAGTTTTCTTAAGTACAATACCTGGTCTTGGATGGAAGCTTCTGGATGCTAGACATGCATGAGCTGGAACCACACACAACTGGATTTTTCTAGTAGCTACAGGACCAAGGCTTGATGTTGACACATCTTGCACAGTTCCTCCAGGATAGTACAAATTTCCCCTCATATTTCTCTTGTAAATACTTGTCCAGAAAATAAAGGGAAAAAAATTATATACCACAGTGCTGATACAGCAGTTGTCAGAAGGCTGCCAGCTTCTTAAAGGAAATGAGCTTGCCTCCCAAAAATTCCAGCATAAGAATCCCAGTGAGTTCCATGAAGCCAGCAAACCACTCTAAATGGTCTCATCCAGTACCTTGGGAAAGAGCTTCACCTTTTAGACAATGTTTTGGAAGAATAAAAGGGCAAGTGAAGACCCTGAACAGAATAACAAACTGGCTGTGCCTTTCACTGGCTGAGAAACTGGGTTTAGAACTTGGACACAGCCTCTCCAGTGGAGCTTCCAATATCCTCATTTTGCTACCAGCTCTAGTTTGGGGATACAATTGATCTTAGTCTTGTTTTGCTACTCCTGATGCTGTGAAAGACAGTAAAACACAGAATCATAGAATTGTTAAGGTAAGGTTGATAAAGAACTCCGAGATCATTGAGTCCAAACATTAACCCAGCACTGCCAAGGCCACCCATGATCCATGTCCCCAAGTGCCACATCTACATGTCTTCTGACTTCCAGGGATGGTGAATCCACCACTGCCTTGGGCAGCCTGTTCCAAAGCCTGACCACCCTTTCTGTGAAGAATTTTTCCTAATACTGATCCTAAACCTCTCCTTGTGGCCATTTCCTTTTGTACTGTCTCCTGTTACCTAGGAGAAGAGACCACAGATGTCCAGTGATTTCCCAGATCAAAGCAAGCACTGCTGACATAATGAGGCAGGTGATGGCTTTGGATAGACATTAATTTGGTGCATGGATCCAAGTTCAAATTTCTGCTCTTCCTGCTCTATAAAAACCTTTTCGTTTATCTGTATTTCTATGTATCTTCTACACAGCGAGAGTGATTATTGCCATGATTCACAGGGATATAGAAATTTCTAATGGTCAAAAATGTGTGGAGTTAAGACACTCTGGAAATGGAGAGTTATCATTTACCTACACAATGTAAACCATATTTCATCATCAAATTATTTAATTGGTGAGGTTTTTTAAGTACTATTTTGACATTGATCTGCCCATGTGATTTTCCAGCTTTTGGTTTCTGGCTCCATTCCAGCAAAGATGGAAAATCAGATCAAATGCTGCAGGGACTGGCACTTTAAATCCTGACTTCAGAGTCATGTTTGCACAGAGGCCCCAGCAGCACTGTCAAGGAACCAAAAAGCAAGTGCAAACAGAGCTGTGCTGACTTTATGGCCCCTTACAAATCTTTTCTGGCATATGGGAGTATTAGGCCTTACGAACCAAAATGAGAGGAAAGTGTTTTATCACTTCCCCGCGTAAGGACAGTTGAACCTGTCCTTACACGCAGCCCCTACCACAAATGCAATTTGGAAGGGAGTTTCAGATAAACATCAAAATGCTCCTCTTGTGATGTCAAGTGGGAGAGCTCTTTGCTCTCACTGAACCATGGCAGAGGCAGCTCGGGTTCCCCAGCAGCCCAGGGCTTTGGCCAGCAAACTGCAGCTGGAGCAGGGCAATGAAAGCTGGGTCTTGGACCAGCAGGAGATCCCAGCCCGCACTCCTCTACCCTCTCATCATCTCATTTTGCTTCTTATTCCTACAGACAGGGAGAGTTCAGGAGACCACCAGCCTTCCAGGAACACAGCAGCATAAGGGAAGTCACCTCTGTTTGCTGACATCTCTACCAGGTTTGGGCAAAGGTAACATAAATGGACACTTCATCAATTTGCTGCATATTTCTGTACTTTTTCCAGCATTGTAGTTCATTGTCAAAGCCTTCAAAAGTTCGTCCTTTTGTTTGATGGAACCTGGATAAGAAACTCAGCTGATCTTTTTGGCTTTAGTGGAAGAAGAAACAACATCAGGGGTCTTCTCCACCCAGTAACCAAACCAGCTGTGGGAAGTGCCAGTTTCTCTTCCTTATTTTAGGAAGCTTGTGATTACTCTGTTGTTAATTTTGCTAACTTGCTTAGGAAAAAAGATGAATCTAAACTTTAAAACATCCTTCCTTGTCTTTGCAAGCCAGGCAAGACACGAACACACTTTAAATGAAAGACATGCTGCAGTGATGTGCTCAAGAGGAATTGCCTGTCACACAGTGAGCACTGAGTGCTCTAGTTTGCCCTGGGTCTGAGGAAGCCCCAACAGGTGCTCCAGCTGCCTCCTGGGATCCAACACATGTGGAGTGGCCAAAGCCTTGACTTGACTTGACCCTGGAAACCTCTGGTGACATGACACCACTCCCTCTCTTTTTTTAACTGCCCCTCCCTACCATTCATGACTCTTTTTTTCACATTCACCACCTGTCTTAGACAGCATTAGTGAATATATTAGTGTATTCAATTTTCAATATTAATAAAATTAATATTAGATCAAACCTGTCCTTACGAGCAGGATAGCACTAATATTGAAGTAACACACTAAAATTTGCCTTAAAACCTTACCCAGCTCCTCCTCAGTATTTCAGATCTGAGCTCCCATTGATTCCAAGATCTGGACCTCCATCCTTACCACTCTGATTAAATCATTAGCTTTAAAATCCTTCACAGTTTTCAACCCAATAATACAACACAGGAAAAAGTGGCTGTAATCTTCATGAAAATTTATTTTTTCAGCAACGAAGGAGCAAGTTTACCCAACAGCTTTTCTAGCTGATTGCCTGCAGCACAAGGAAGCTATGGCCACGTTAACACAAGCAGTAGTAGTCTATTGTTTTAGTAGACACTTCTTTTTCCTTCCTTTTGAATAAATACACGGCAGGGTCTGGGAGGGCCTGTGCCAAGAGCATTACTGGGCGCAGCAACAGCCGAACAAAGCGCAATCCTAATCATAACAGAGCGAGCAAGTATTGTTACAAATGTTCTCTTTAGTATGGAAATGAGTCAGGGGTAATAAAAACACCATAAAAATGTCAAAATGACCGATCACTGTGAAGCGTTTGCCTTTTTATAACCAAAACTTGCAATGAACTTAGAAAAATTCCTGCCTTAAGAGAGATGCCATTTTTACTTAACGTTATTGTTTGGCTTTTTCTCACTTCGCTGCGCTGTTAAATGATTGCAGAAGAGAACAACTTCAGAAGGGCATCAATAAAGACCTGATTGATATTAAATGGCATCTGAGAATGATGTTGGACTCTGGATGGGAGCAAACTGTTAACCAGGGTATTAGCATTAACACTGCTACTGACTTTTTATGAGAATATGGGGCATATTTAGGTGCTAATTGTTTGAACAGCATCAATAACACATAATGCTTAATAAGATACAAATGAAGAACTGTGTAATTCGTGTAATTCCATCAGAAAACACTCAGGAACAGCAGCTTGACTTTAATTACTCAGATCAAAGGAAAAAGGCATTTTGAAGTCTGGTCTAAAATGTTATTTATTACTCCTTTCACTAAAGCATAGATCAGCTTGGATAGAAATAGCACTTTGGACTGGATTTGGTTAGTGAAAATGGGGAAAAAAGAATATTCATTGCTTTGCTGATGTCCATGTATATTAGAGGATATGCTAAATCCTAATTATAGCAGACTGGCAGAAAGGAAAAGAAAAAAGAAAGAAAGAAAAAATGCATAAGCTAAAATGAGGACAAATAAAGGTCACAGCTCCGTATATTGCTTGCAGAAACCTGAAGCTGGTAAACACACACAAAGGTGCCTTGGTTAAACAAAACATAAAATGGGCACTCTCTTTCCTCCAGTCTCCACTCCATAAATAGACAATACACATGCCACCTGTCAGTCAATAGAACACCAGTATTTTAAATGTGTTTTTATCAGACATTACTTTGTATTTTCAACTACAGTAATCCACATTTTTGGTGTTGGGATTTGTTCGTGGCTTTTTTCATTTGTAACAAACTTTTAAAAGCTGAGAGTCTTGGGCAAAGAAACGCTCTGCTGGTAAGGTAGGCTGAAGAGAAAGTCTATACCTACAGTTCCCTACTCAGTAGCATTTTCTGCCAGGTCCAGAATACAGAACTGACCTGGCAGGTGGCCTGGATGCATCCCAACACATTTGTATGACAGACCCTAACCCATCCCAGTACATTTGGATTATAGATTCACAGCATGGCGTTGGTTGGAAGGGACCTTTAAAGGTCATCTAGTCCCACCCCCTGCAATCAGCAGGGACATCTCCAACTAGATCAGGTTGTTCAGAGCCCTGTCCAACCTGGCCTTGAAATTTTCCAGGGATGGGACATCCACCACTTCACTGGGCAACCTAGTGTTTCACCATCCTCATTGTAAAAGGATTATTTTCCTTGTATCTAGTTTGAGAGCTAAAAATTTAAAGGGCTGTAAGCAACTGGAGGATACTGGGGGATATATAATTGGTTGGTGGTTTTAAAATTTATCTCACTAGTTTGGTTCTGTGTCTTGGTACTCTCTGCAGTTACAGGATCATCGAGGTTGGAAGAGAACCTCAAGATAATCCAGTCCCACTGTCAAACCAGCACCACCATAATCACCCCTAAACCATCTTCCCAATTGCTACATCCAGTCACCCCAAAATAGTTACTCCACTGCCTCCATGGAAATCTTACTCCAATGCCTAACCACTTTTTCAGTGAAAAATGTTTTCCAATTATCTAATCTGAACTTCCACTGGTGCAGTCTAAGGCCATTTTCTCTTATCCTCATTGAGACTAACCCTCCCCTCACTACAGCTTCTTTTCAGGTAGTTGTGGAGGTCACCCCAAGCCAGATTCCTCTTCTCCAGACTAAACTACCCTGTTCCTCCAGCTGGTCATCAAAGGACATGTAGGTTGACACCCCAACACATTGGATGACAGCTCCTAACCCATGCCAGCACATTTGAATGACAGACCCTACAACAGAGGGGTGTGAGCACACACCGGGACGCACTGCTCTTTGCACAAAGCCATAAATGTCAGTGCAGAGCCCCAGTTTATGTAAAGAACATCCTGACTGCAGCCCTAAGCTGGGAAGTGCTGGGATCATCCTGCCTGGAGGCAGCTGGAGCTGGGTGTGCAGCCTGGGTGTGCAGCCGTGTGCCCATCATTGCCGTGAAGTCACTCATGCCACCACAATGCTGACTGTGAGCAGCACAGCCAGGTGCAGGGGCAAGCTCTGGCATCTCCTTTTCTCTGCAGCTCAACTGAATTTCCTTAGAGCCAGAAGGCACCACTAGATGACTGCATCTGGGCTCCATGGATCCCTTTATCTCAGTAACATTCCTGAAATCTTGCATTCAGCCACACGCTGTCCACAACGCACACTGCCTCAAAGATTTTGAGAGATGCAGTGCTTACCTCTTCCTTTGACAGCTCCTTCCAAAGTGTGTGCATTTCCCATTTATGTGTGTCTGGCTTCATACTGGGGTCATTAATTTCTGCCCCATCTTTCTCTGCCAATGGGACAGCCAGGGCTAAGATGTAAAAACCTGGGATTGCCTCCATGTCTGACTGATTTCCCACTGGACATTGCAGGGATTTTTTTTTTCCCACTGGTATCTCAAAGAGCTGGAAGAAGTTCTGTATGAGTAATAACTCAATGACTGTAAGGATCTTTTTTAATGATTCCTTGTTAATCATCAATTTGAGAAATTTGGAGTCCTGGGCATGCTCAAAGTACCTAATGTAGATAGAGGTGCTGCCCAGGTAGGAAAGCCATGACAAATTCACCATTAATATCTGACCACCTCCCAGGGTTTGCTACCTCTGCTACCTCCCCAGGTCTTTATTCCAATATTTCAAACCTCTCAAGAGTTTCAGACAGCCACAGAAATGGAGTCAACAGAGTAGTATTTCCTCTTTCCTGCACCAAGTGTGCAATTTCTGCACAGGGATTTTTGGGTCAGGGCCCAGGTCAGATCAAGACAAAATAGGGCCCAGGTCAGGTCAAGACAAAATTTAGGTGAGGGCCAGCTTTTCTGAACTTAAGATGTCATAGCTTGGACATTTGCTGCCTCTGGAGTGAGCAGTGAGACATTGACAGGTTTGCCCCAAAAGAGGTGGAGGTACTGAGCTTGACCTTGAAATCCCTGACCCACTCCAGGTACTCCATAATTTGATTTTGCTAATTAAAATTTGGCTCCTAGTGCAGTTATAGCATTTGGCTCTTGAGGTGAACAGACTAAAAACTGCCCTTTTCACTAAAAACCAGAAACCTTTCCCAAATCATTAAAAAAATGATGCCTCTGCTTGAGTCACAGAACCCACACAAAATATCAGACCATGCTGTGGCACCCAGGTAACTTTACAATATTATCTGCTTTGCCCTCTCAGCACACACTCCTGATGAGTGCTAACACACACCCCTCCCACACAGAGCCATCCTTCCCTTCAAAACACAGAACTCAAAAATATATTAACACGATTCCAGGATTTTATTCCTTTTTTTCTGCAACTTTTATTACAAAGCCACAGACACACTGCGACATTCTGTCTCCTTTGATGTGTTCAGTTATTGCATTTGTCACCGAACAAAAACCACAGAACACTTTTTATCTTCAATGTCTGATAAGTTTTCATTTCGAAAGGGGCCGACCACAGAAAGATTGTCCATACAAAGTTAAAAAATGCCACACACAAACTGGTAGGTAAAGCCCTGTTTGATCTGTAATGCAAATAAAATTAACAAAGATAGTGAGTTTTAAGCCTAAAATTCCTTTGATCTTTGAAGCTCCATGGTTTTAAAAATACAACTGCCTTCTGTATCACAGCCTGGCATGCACATCTATATGCCTAAATGCATATGTATACAAATACATAAAATAAAAAATCTTCTGTGTTCAACATAGGGTCAGTTACCACGAACAAGACAATGTTTTTTTTTGAACACCCTCTATTTAGGAATGAAGAAGTATCCAAATCTTTTCACGCTGAATAAAAAACACATTCATACACAAGTACGACCTGGTTGAATTTATTTAAACTATGGAAGATTTTGTAATATACGCAAGGCACAGTCAAGCCCTAAAATTCAACGGCATGCAGTAGGGCTTGGGACAGAGTGACTTGGGAAAGGTCTTAAGTGATACCTTGTGAAGGAAAAATAATTCCTCAAAAATGTGAAATCCACCCAGGCACAAGCTAGCACAAGGCCCAGACAAAAAACACAGCCCCTCCTAAACAGGGCATGTGATGGGATTTCCCCAGGGGGAATTTCACACCATTTTTGGTGGTCAGGATGGAGCAGATACCCAAGGCAGGATGAAATCCCCACACTTTCTGCAAATCAAGACCTTTACAGCATCTCTCATGATGCATCCAAAACCAGAGCTGCATTCTCAGTGCCAAAGCTGAGAGCTGCAGCCCTGGTCTGATGCATTGTCCACACTGGGTAGTTTAATGCAACATTTGCCTTTGGAGAGCTCTGACAGCAGCACTAGAGATTTATCTTTGATTCAGGAGCTTTGAAGGTCAGGAAGAAGCCTCTCCTTCCAGTTGAGCCATCTGACAAAACGTAAAGCTTTTGCCTGCATGATACAGCACTGTGGAGATGGGTCACAAAGGGCAGAAGGCACTGGTGGAGAGTTCTAGGCACAGCCTGGAATTCTGTGCTGTATGGGAAATGCAGGAGTGCTTCTCTTAACCCACTAACCCTCTCCCTGAGGCTGACACAGAGCTGCCACTTGAACTGGTGATGTTAGAAAATCTCTCAGGGTTTGCTTAGGGCTGAACCCCTCAAACCCAGTGCTCACCTCCACCTCTGAAGCTGGTGTCAGTACTGCTCACAGAGCATGGGTCAGAAGTGTCTCCTTGCTACAAGACTGGCCCAGAGAGCAGAGAAGGGCCACAGGCTTACAGAGGAATCCTGCCTTTTGCCATGCCCCTAATGCTGTTGGAATGTGCAGGAGCCTGGGACATACTATGGTGTAGTAAGCAGCTTCCCACAGGCACAAGATATGAGATGTATATTTTAGTATCTCTCATGGAAACATGCTCTTAGCGTCTCCTTGAAATGAAGGCGGTGCCCTTAGTATATAGAGGCTTTTTTAATTAAATGACTCAGCATACTACAGCCAATAAGAACTCCTGCCTAAATCATGCCTTATATCCATGCCTTATATCAGTGCTTACACTTGAGCTGCTCTCAGCTCTCCCAGAAGTTGAGAAGATGCATATAAAAGATATCCTTAATCTAAATTTTAGGGATTTCATAAACTTGTGTTGAACCCTCCTGCTGAGAAATGCTAGTTATCAACGGGTTGCTTTATTACAACCTCTACAGGAGGAGCATCATAAGGGATGGTCTTCCTCTAGGGGTTATTAAATGGATAACCTACTCCTAAGGCAAGAAAGGGACTTTTTGGAGCAGAATGTATTGGTGAAGAAAGCAGGAGCTGACGTGTTTCACTGAATCAGGGCCCCACCTCGCAGCACCACGGCTGAGCAAACAGGGAACTGTTTGGTTTGCTGGTGATTCAAACAAACCACCAGAAAAAATCACTGCGGGTCAACACAGAGCAAATACCTCCAGAAATGTTCAGAGAAAAGCAAAGCCTAAAGCACAGCTTTGTTTCAGATTAAATAAAGTGTTTCATTTTTAAATGGAGCAGCTGGTTTGGTGAGGATCACTTTCATGGAACAGGCTTGAGAAGGAAGTAATTTCAAACTTAAAAATTAGCACATTTCAAATTTTCTTTCTTTTTTAAACAATCAAACTCTAAATGAAAAGAGAAACAGTTATATCATGGCTGAACTTGCCTTCTCCAAAGAAAATTTTGGCCCCTGAACCAAAGGGTGCCTCTCTGTAGTGTGCAGCAGAAGGAAGATTCAAGCCCTCCTGAAGGGGAGCAGCTCCTGTGTTCTCTCCTCACTGTCCCCAGCTCACCTTCCCCTGGCTCTTAAAGTAACAAATTAAGTGTTTCACTTATATTTCATCATTTCCCCTTCCAAGCACCCTGAGGCCAAAGTTCCTTTTACAGCCTCACAAATTATAATGGTTTGATTTATAAAATTTTCTTTAAAAAATACAAACAAACAAACAAACAAACAAACTGGTGCAGGTCTGGGGTTAAAAAATGAATGAATCATCCTCCCCACCTCCCCCCAGAAATGCACAGTGAAACTGCTTTCCCTGTGAGAGAAGAACTCTGCTACAGAAGATGGCTGGGGTCCACGAGAAGTGATCTGGCTGCTGCAGACCCTCACAGTCAGAATATAGACAGTGGAAAAGGTCGGTTTCTGATGGACAGCATGGCACCAGCAGCACCTGAGGTGACAGGAGATGACACCTGGCTAGTGTGAAAAGGCATAGAGACAAGTGGCCTCCAGGTTAGGAGAAGCACAGTTGGTCACAAGCTACATCAAGTGTGTTCTGAGCATGGCATCTACAGAACCTGGAAAAAAAAATCTTTATTTTCTTTGATCAAAAATACATATAGAAATGCCTGTTTTGAGGAAAATATCATACATTTTTTTTTCTTGTTTAACAAAATAAATTAAATATACATGACTTCTGTTTAAACTCTATATAGAATTACAAAGGTTTTATATTTTGCAATTGAATTCATTCCCAGTCCATATAGGTATTTAATATGGTCCTTATTTATTTTCTCTTCTTTCTGTTTTTACTGTTGTTTGAACTGCAATGTTTTATCACTTATGAAGTGATATCTGAGGGGAGGGGACAACCACACACAACCTAGGTGGATATTTCTCAAATGCAATTTTTTCCTACAAGATTATTTCACTCTCTTTGCTTCCTACTATTTTTTCTAATGCTTCCATGTATTTTGCATTGATGCAGAAAATCCAGTAGCTTGTCACTCTAAGCCATCAGAGAAGGACAGTGTGTTTTGCTTTCTTCACCATCAGCAGTTCAATTATTATTATTAATTATTATTATTTCTTAAATATAAATATAAAGGTGTTCTGTACAGTGTTCCTCTTTCCTTCTTTCCTTTTTCCTGGCAGTGGCACTGAGTCCTAGGACCAGGGGAGCGGAGCTGATCTGCAGAACATCCCATGGAAAACAAGATGCCTTCACCTTGCTGAAACTGAACCAACCAGCTTGGTTAGCTGATTGTGCTGACCACGACTGAGAAGCACGTGGTGTTTCACCTTGTGAACAGAAATTGATTTTTCCAGACCTTCTTGTGTTATTTTCTTTCCCTGGAAGAGATGAACGGGTTACGTCTCCTGGTGCTTTGGCACTAAACCTCAAATACCTTAGAGCTCGACTCACTCAGAGCAGGACAGGTCTGGGGGCTTCCCACCAAAACAAGTAATGCCCAGCAGGTATCCAGGCCCCTCCAGGAAAGTACCACACACACCTCTTGCTCTACCTGCTCCTTTCAGTAACACAAGGAAGGAGGTGGTGGTTCACATCCCTGTGACCCATCTCACTCGTTGCCACTTTGATTAAAATATCCAGGAGGGCTCTGCTGCTGCAGACAGCTGCCTCCCTGCTGTGAATTGGAGTTCCTTCATTATTCCTCAGCTACATCCTGATTGCAATAATTAAAAAAAAAAAAAAATCTCTTTTCTCTCTCTGTCTTTCTCTATTATATATATATTTATATAGATAGATATAGATATATACACATATATATATACACACATACACACACGCATATACAATTATATATATATGTATATATATATTTAAAATTACATATATAACCTTTTCTCTCTGCCTTGCCTGTTGCTTGGCAGTGCGAGCTGACTTGGAGCAGTCTCTGCTGAGGTACCAGGAGGAGAAGCCCAAACGAGCCACTGTCCACGGGGCCCACCCTTAGCACTGGTACTGGATGTGTTGGTGCTGGTGGACTTTGCCTTCCACGTGCGAGTGGGTGTGGGTGTGGATGTCCGTGTAAATCTTTGGGTACATTTTGGAGGCCATGGCAGGGGCCAGGGCGGGCCCCTGGGACAGTAAATGCTGCTGCTGGGCCACGTACTCCTCGTAGTTGATGGAGGAGATGCAGTCCTTGTCGGGGAGCTGCGAGACGCAGATCCTGTCGCGGGGCGGCGGGCGGTGCGCGGGGGCGGCGGCTGGAGGGGAGCACGGCTTCTTCTTGGACTGGCACAGCCACAGCAGGATGGTCCCGAAGATGAAGACAGCTCCGGCAGGGATGCCGATGATGACGGGCCAGGGCAGGCTGCTGGCTGAGGAAGGGGGCACAGGTGCACTGGGAGGCTTGGGATCTGGACACGGTGGCAGGGGAGAGACAGAAAGAGTTAATGAAAGGCAGGCAAAGCGGATTCGAAACAGATGTCACGCCTGGGCTGGCTGTTGTACAGGCTGTCTGGCAACCCTGCCAGACCAAGTAACAGGGGAGAAATCAAGCTAGCACATGATGTTTGGTAACTGCCTCGCTTTTCAGCGCTCCTGGAAGGACAAGCAACTCATTTTCTCTGGTTTAGGGGTCAGGAGGGGAGTCTTTGGGGAATTTTGAAACTCTCTTATCCAAGCTTTAACGGATGCCAACACTAGAGCCAGCCTGAGAGAGCTTCCTAACACTCACTCTGTGACCGAGTGGGCTTTGCTGCCCAGTCTAAAGGACACAACACAGAACATGTCACAGAACAGTGAGTAAAACCTTATTTCCAACAGCCCAGGAGGCACAATCACATTACAAAGAGCCACGGGACGCTGCCCACCCACCTCTGCCAGGTGTAGCTCTGCCTGCAAGGGCTTTGGACACTCTAGAAATCATGTCTAGCAATCCTGGAGCTACCCAGTAATGCTCCACCATAGCAGGGAGAATGAATGTGGGGTTTTGGAGGTTGTCCTGACTTTCTTGTGTCGTTGGGGAGAAGGCCGAAGGATGGAAAAAATGTAGGTGAGCTGGTGGCCCCTCCTTGGTTCCCAAACCATGGAGAATTGAAAAGTTCATCCAGCATTGAAGTGTGTCCCCAGCTTCCTACACCAAATGGGCTCTACCTCCATCAGTCTCTTTGGAGCTGCTGCTGGCTTCTCAAGGGCAGTAAATTCAGCTCCTGGAGGATGTAAGATGCTTTAGACATCATTTTTCACAACTACCTCCTCCTTTATCTCTCTACAGTTGGCAGTCAGTGGCTATCCAGGGATAGCCACTCCAGTTTCTCAGCCTGATCTCCTCATTTATAGACCCAAAAGGAGTCCTGGGGTAGGATTCTAGCTATGAAAATCCTTGTCTAGATAGCTACCAGCTGGAATATCCAATGCCTTCAGGCACAGAATTCAGCTTGCAGGTTGACACCCAAAAAACTTCAAAAACCACAGGCTATCTAAATCGTTCAACATGTCATATTCAAACATGTATCACTTAACTTTCAAGCTGAATTTCTTTAAGACACTAATGTCTTTTACTGTCCTTGACAAATAATCCTATGGGTAGTTTGAAATGTTAAATATATACCATGTGGTCTCTTTGAAGTTAGGAGGACCTATACTTTGACCTCAATAAACAAAATTTTGATTCACCAGCACTGGAAATTACAGAATAATTTAAGCTGGAAGATGAGTCTGGTCCAGCCCCTGTTAAAAACATGACATGATCAGAGAACTGACCCATCAACTGACCATGAAAACAGAAATCTTCATGCTGGTTGGCAGAAATCCTATGCTGGGCTGAAAAAAGTGTTTTGATATTCATCCACATTCCTCAGAGCTGTCAATGTCAAATCTGGTAGATTTACAAACAAAATGGACTTTTAAAACTCATGGGTTTACAGACACATCTTTACATCTTAGGGCAAGCTGGGTTCTCCTTCTCCATCACTGCCAATAACAACAGCCCTGCAGGCTCTGGTTCTGGCATGAGGCCTCACTACAGTCCCCTTCAAATCCATGGAAAGTCTCCCCCTGATTTCAGTGGGAGCTGGATCAGACTCTCATAGGTCAGAAACTCCCAGAGGCTTTGAGTTATATCCCACCCATGCTGCTTCTTCCTTGGTATTTACAGGCCCTTCACTCAGAGTAGTCCTAAATCCAAAATGTTTATCAGATGCATGGTCAGAAGACAAAGGAGCAAGTGACCAGGCAAGGATGGTGTCTCTCAAACACAAATGATACAGTCTCAGTTGGATGTGGCCTCCAGCTCTGAGGTCTGGGAAGGGAAGGCAGCAGCTGTGAGTTTGGTACAGGGGCCCCAGGGGACCACTGGGTAAAAATTTAACTAATCAATCATTCTGGTTTTCACACTCATTCATTTCTTTTCCTTATGACCCAGACAGTTTTCATTTTTCTCTCATTTTATGGGCCTGTATCATTGTTTCTTTTTACCAGTCAAAGCAATATAAATAAGGACAAGAGAAAGGAGGAATTTTAGGGAATGAGGTTGCAAACTGTGTTGTAATTCAGTTCCCTTCTCCCATCCTGCAGCCCATCACTGAAGTGATTTAGTGTATGCAACTGCAGTATCTTTTCCCAGCTTGCTCCTCTTTCATACAGGAGCAGATAATTCAATTTTTATGTCACCTGGATAACTGAGAGGGGCCTCAACAATGTCTGCAATTATCTGCAGGAAGATGTCAGAGCATGGACCAGGCTCTGCTCCATGATGCTGAGCAACAGGACACAAAGAAAGGGCAGAAACTGATACTTAGGAAGTTCCACCTGAACGTGAGGAAGAACTTCTTTACAGTGCAGTGACCAAGGATTGAACAGATTACCCTGAGAGGGTGTGGAGTCTCCCTCACTGGAAATATTCCAGAGCCATCCTGACACAATCCTGTGCCATGTGCTCTGGATTGACTCTGCTTGAGCAGGGAGGTTGGACCAGATGATCCACTGTGGTCCCTTCCAACCTTACCCATTCTGTGATTCTGTGGTTAGGGAGAAAAAGAAATATCATCAACAGGATTTCAGCAAGGACTGATTTAAATCAGGGATGAGTTAGTCCCCCATTCATTCTTATCAGAACTGGGCTAGCCTAAATCAGCACAGCATCCAGAGGGCCAGAGAACCAATGGGCATCAGTAGTTGAATTAATAAACACCATGACATGGTATCATCATCTGATGACTGATAACAGAGCGGGGGAAATGTCACAACTCACCTGGCAGGACGGTGAGGAAAGCACTCCGGAAGCTGTAGCCCATGGTGTTTGCCCCGAGGCAAATGTACATCCCTGCATCCTCCTCCTTGGCCCGAGTAATCATCAGTTTGTTCAGGTAGGAACCATCTGGGCGGGACCAGACCTCCCCCGTGGGCAGCACGACGAACTTCTGCCCCCCGACATCGATGGTGGAGTTGTACTTGCTCTCCGTGCCGTACTCCACCCTCTTCAGCCACTGGATGACGGGCTTGACGTCGCTGCGGACTTTGCACTGGAAGGATGTGGTCCCACCGTAGTCCACCGTGGTGTTGACGGGGTGTGTCCCTGTCAGGATGGGCTTGGACCTCGTCCTCTCTGCACAGAAACACAGGGAGCTCCATGGGCAAAGGTGTTTGCCAACCTCAGCAACTTGCAGTTGCAGAAACATAGGGAAAAGGTGTAGGAGGGATGGAAAACATGTCCAGTTCTGCGCCCCTCAGTTTAGGAAGGATCTTGAGATGCTTGAGCGCGTCCAGAGGAGGCAACGAGGTGGTGAGGGGCTTGGAACCCTGTGAGGAATGGCTGAGGGAGCTGGGGTTGTTTATCCTGGAGAAAAGGAGACTCAGAGGTGACCTTATCACTCCCTACAGCTGCCTGAAAGGTGGAAGTGGTCAGGTGGGGGTTGGTCTCTTTCTCCAGGCAGCAACTGACAGGTGAGAGGACACAGCCTCAAGATGTGCCAAGGGAAATATAGGCTGGATATTAGGAAAAGGTTTTTCATGGAAAGAGTGATAAAATACTGGAATGGCCTGCCCAGGAAGGTGGTGGAGTCACCATCCCCGGATGTGTTTAAAAAAAGACTGGATATGGCACTCAGTGCCATGGTTTAGTTGAGGTGTTAGGGCATTGGTGGGACTTGATGATCTTGAAGGTTTCTTCCAACCCAGTCATTCTGTGAATTCTGTGAAAATCATACCCTAGTCCAACCCCTCGCCCCAAGGCAGGCTGATTTCTGCAAACTTCTCCTGATACATGTTTTACCAGCCTCTGCCAAAGCCTCCAATAATAGATGCTCTCCAGTCTCTCCAAACAACCCCTCCATTGTCTGGGGCTTTAGCAAGTCTGTTCTCATGCTCAACTTGAATCTTCCTGTTTGTAACAAGGAAGTTTCTTTTCTACCTTCATCAGACCTGGAGAAAAGAATAGTTTCCCTCTGAGACCTTATATTTTGGAAGATTTTCTTCACCCCTCTCTTCTGCACACTGAGCAACTCTCCTACCTGTGATTCTGTGATGTTTCTCTTACCACTACAACCAGCAGGCTGCAATTTACAGATGAATAGAACAGAGTCTTCATGTGTTTTCAGACACAACCTCAGTTTTTTACCAGATTGCTTACAAATACTTATCTGTTAAGAACCCACACCTGGAGGCTACCCCCAGTTTGAGGATAGTGAGAGGTGGGGTGAGACATATTCCTTCTCCCTCTGGCCTTCCCAAATGTTCCCTGTGGACAGACAAAATCAGATGGGAAAAGACCCCTTCCTTCACAGACTATGGCAGGCTGTGGATATTCTCATCTTTGGTGTGGGAGTCCTTCAGGAGATACCTGTCACCTCTCAAGCTGGGCCTGGTAGGTGTCCATGGGGACCAAACTGTACTGGGAGCAATCACATACCATGTCATCCACTGCTGGAAGAGCTGAGATGATAGGTATTACTAGTGAGGAAGACTTTCACTTCATCCTCACCTCCCTGCTTTTATCATACCTTTCTTTGGTATAATCATCACCACACTCACTATGGAAAAAAAAATTCTGGAGGACACAGTCAGAAGGCTTTTGCTTTTCTAGCCAGTAACAAAATCTTTTCTTTCTTACAAATTATTTTTTGCCTCAAGTCTCAGGAAAGGTAGGAAACAAAGTGGGAGGAAAGGAAATCAAACTGAAGAGGTTCACAAGACCATCCTTTCCAGCATGATCGTAAGTCTAAGGTTGTGTCAACACCACATAAAGTGAAAGGAAAAATGTACACCTCATTCTGAGGAATGTTTGGATTTTTTTTAGTGTTAGGATCAGATAAATCAGTCACAGTTTCCAGACAAGGAGGTACTGCAAAACTCTATCCTAGGCACAGGAGAAATTATGGCATCACAGTGGGTGGTAACTGCTGGCAATCATCAACTCCTTTTGATGGCAAGCACTGTTGGATTGAGTTTGTAACAAAACAGCTCCCACCAGCACTGGCTTTGGAGTGAGAGGAAGGAACAATGGACCCTCTTTCAAAAACTCGGGATACGTTCAATACTGAGGGCTTTAAAGATGTGCTTAGGAAACAGAAATACCACAGTAGTCTCTGTAGGCTTTGCCTTGGGACTGTGAGCAGCAGTCACAGCTGGGGAGACTGAGACTCTGATAAGCAGGACTTAGGAGTGGAGGCTCAGGGGGAAAAAAAAGGAGGAAATTGAATAAAACCACAGAATGATGTTAAAAATAGAAAGATGTCTAAAAACTGCTTAATGCCCTTATCTCCTTGACTCTGGTTCCAGCTTTGGTTACTGTTTTCACTCCTAGCCAGCAAAAGCTAATGAAAACAAAGGTTACATACATCTTTAAGTTGATAAAAACCAAGATAAACAGGGACACAGAAAGGGGTTTGTTCCTGGTGCTGTCTGGTTTTGATGAAGTGAAAATGCCACAGCTGCCATTAGGATGGGGCTTGATTCATTTCCCTGCCTCTGCTCCTGGTTTTAGTGTAAACACATGTTTTTACTGTCTCCACACAGCTGCATCTTTATCAATCCCAGATGTCCAGCAGGTTTGTGCCTTCAGAGCCCAACAGAGCTTCCCACATGTGCTTTTAATTCCTGTGATGCTAGAGAAATGACTTATCAGAGAACAGATCTTTACCTTTAAGAATGATCTTTCACACTGGGATAAACTTTCTCATGCTAAAGTGTATGCACAGACAAACAAGATGCTTTCCAAGTGGCTGGAAATATCCCTCCATGCCCCTGCTGCCCATTAATGAAGGCTATTCAATCTTCCCTCCACTTAGTTCATCTTCTCCTCTTTCTTGAGTTGGCTACACTGCAATCATTTCCATGACAACTTATGATGATGTCATAGGCAAAGCACAATGATTTAGAATAAGAGCTCTTCTCTGGTAAACTTAGGAAGGATTTGAGTATAATTATCCTCAGCAATAATAGGGAAGCAGAAGATTAAAGAGCAAGAATCAGAATAGCTAGATAGTAAGAAGAGCAATTTACCTCACCACAATGCAGGGTAATCCCCCACAGCTCATCTTCTAAGGATTGAATCTTTAAAGCTATATAGGCATCTAAAGATATAGACAGGATCCTAGTGGGTGCTTTTAGGGTTTGGTGGTTTTTTTGGGGTTTTTTTTGGTTTTTTTGTGGTTTTTTTTTTTGTTTTTTTTGTATCTTATTTGTACCTGCCTGGACCTTCAGTAAGCCAAATGTTTTTTTAGAATCTGATCCTAAAGCCTTGTCTGGCTAGCCACTCTAATCATAAGATTTCTGCTAATTCCCTTGGGAAACTTCTAGATTAAATTTTGAATTGACTGGTTTTCACCCATTCTGACATACTAATGTGGGCTATCCTAGATATTTCTCCCCCTCCCCTATGGTACTTAGAAAGGGCTTTCTCTGTTAGTTCTCAGTCTGTCCTTGAATTGACTCCCTCGTAGGAGACTGAACTGGGCATGACTTCCACCATGCAGGTGCCTGTGGAGATGATTGTTTCCCAAGTACCTGTCCTCATTTCAGCTCCTCAATTGTCTTCTTACTACTCCGTCTTCCCAGGTTTCAGGCTCATCCTACAGCAATGTTTTCTCTGATGTTTTTAGCACTTCCCCATTTCCATGTCCAGCCATCAACACTGCACCCTTGCCACCACGCTGTCCAGACAGGCCCAGCCCCCCTCTCAAGGCCCCTCTCTGCTCTCCCTCCCAGAGCTGCACTTACGGATCACTTCCACTTTGTACGTCGCATTGATTTCTCCAACTTTGTTAAACACCCGGCAGGTGTACTTCCCGCTGTCCTCTGGCTTCAGGTTCTTCAGGTTCAACGTCCACTTCTTCTTCTTGTTCTCCCCAATCTCCTGGGCAGTGAGAGGCTTGTTGTCCTTCAGCCACGTGATGTCAGGCCTGGGGTTGCCGCTGGCCACGCACTTGAGGCGGATGGAGCTGCCGACGGGGCGCGCGATCACTCTCCGTCGCATCTTGGCAGGCTGAGTGAACCTGGGCCGGGCTGCAAAAGGCACCAGAACAGACTGTGGTGAGCACAGGATGTCAGCAAAGAAGGGAACTGTTGTTAAGTCTTATGGCCAGATTTGCTTGAGAGGGCAGCCCCATACATACCAGTGTATCCCTCTCCCTCATATCAGCTCAAACTGTTTTCCTTAGAATGGGTTCATCACCCAGCCCCATGCATTTGAAAGTCTACTGGACTGCTCTGGCCACTGCATTAACCTTCTGCATAGCACAAGCCCAGAATTTCTGTGTCTGTAAGGCAATTGCACCAGACCATCTCACAAAATAATACCAAAATCACGCTATTGCAGCTGAAGGCAAAACGCAGCCCCATAATCACACTGTAATTGTTACCATATTCCACAAACTCCTTAGCCAAGACCAAAGGAAAAAACTCAGATTCCTGTCACGCTGACCATTTTCTCAATTTTTTGCTTGTCACATGAAGCTTCATTTCCTGAAGATGTTTTGCCTCTTAGTTCTCAGTGGCTTTATTGGAACTTAAGAAGAGTCAGCATCTTTTAAATACATAGGAACATCTTAGAAGTGTGACAGACTTTTGTACATTGATCTGAACTAAAATGTATGCAATTCGTTCAGCTCCAGTTTACAAAATATTGATGTTGAATGGTCCAAAGAAACAAACAAAGAAATGGAAAGACCCAATAAAATTCTGAGTTTGTGGTTAGAGGATACCCCATGCCAGTCCATCCCCAAGCTGGAGAATCTGAAGCAATAGCTGCTGGAGGATAGAAGCGTGGGTTAAGCCAGTCATCTTGTTTTAGCAAAGATATCACCAATATTTCTAAGAGCAGAGACAAGAAACTTAGAGAAATGCAAGCCGCTCAGCTGGCAAAATCTATAATTAATTGAATAATTTAAAAGAAATAACAGATTTCTCACAGTTACTTTAACTACACAATGCCAGTTCAGGGGCACTTCCAACTAAGCCCATTATAGAACTGATAAAGTCAGGAAAGGCCTCTAAGGTATTGAGTTCAACCATTAATCTAACACTGCCAGCTCCACCGCTAAGCAGCACATCTACATCCTTTTTAAGCACTTCTAGGGATTCCCCGGCCAGCTACAGGATGGCCTAGTGAAACTTCCCACTTGACAGCCAGTGCTGCTGCCCAGGGCTGAGGGCCAGGAGCTCTGGGATGTGCATTATAGTGGAGCTTTCCTGAATGGAAGAGGCTGGTCTGCAGCTTCCTATCTCCAAGCAGTGGGGAATGGCAGCCATTGCCCTCTGAGGTTTGTGAGCATAGCCCTTAGCCTCACCCCCCTGCAGCCTTGGCCAACATCCCTCCCTCTGGGAAGAGGACACCTTTTGGCATACCCCCCTCTGAAGAGTGCTTTTCCGTAGGGGAAACCATCTGTCTCCACAGCCTTCCCTTGCCCCCCTTGGCTGTCATTTTGGGTCCCAGCCATTTCATGTTATTTCAAACTCCTGCTCAGAAATGCTTTGCTCTCCATGCAGAGGCTTTCATGTGTAATCCAATGAACCGGAGTAACTCCGGCACTGGAAGTCTTTGCCATGACAGCTGAGCAGCAAGTGTGACATACTAACCCCCTCCACAGGTCGTGGTGCCTGAATTGCTGGGTGTTCCCTTTGGGGTCTGCTGCAGGAGGCCCCCTCACAGCAGAGATAATCCCTCTCCCTGACAATGAACCCTGTCAGAGCTGCACACTGTGGGCAATGACATCCCAAATTTTAGTCTGAGCTGAGGGAGACGTGCTGGTAAGGGCTGTCACTGTGGAAATTGGGAAAATGTCATGGAGAGGTCAGAAATCAGCTATGCAATGAGTCTGAACAGTTACTCTGTAATATGGCAGTAATTTACTCTGAGACCAGGAACTCCAGGTCTAAGTAGAGGGGAGATCCTCATGGACAGGATTCCTGAGCTGGGACTGACATACCAAAGAGCAAGTTGGAGCCAGGACAGTCACACTTCTCCAGCAGACTGAAAAGTCAAGTGAGTGACTCTGAACTCTCAGAAGGACTTGCTGGCATTCCTGCTCAGTAAGGGCATTTTAAGACAGAAACTCTTTCCACCCCAAAAAAGCAGGTCTTTAACATTTCTGCTTTTCCTCCCACTGTGACTCCCATGAGTCTTTCTGGAGTTTTGCATTCAGTCCTCACACATGGTTGCCCAAATACATACCAAACTACAGGTAAAGCTACACTTCTTTGGATCTTTCAGCCTTTCTTTCTTTTTCTGTTTATAAAAGGTTAAGTGATTATGTGGTCTCAAAAGCTACTCCAGGCTGTGTGCAATATGCTGAAACCAGATCCCATTTACACAGTCCTGAATGTTTCCTTGACAAAAGCCTGAATTGGACAAGTTTAGAAAAGCCAGTTAACAAAAAAAGGAGAAAGAGAGAGAGAGACACACATTAGAGAGAAAAAGAGACCCAGCAAGCACAAAGGAGAAGAAAGAAGAGAAGCAGCACTGTGAGAGACAGGCAGAAAAGGTCTCTTTTGAGTTGATGCTAAATGTCTGTCCCCAAATCTGTTCCATTTACAGAAGTTTTGCTTGTTGGAATGCCAGCAAAGGCCATTACAAAGTGCCTCTGTGTTTTTCACATGCTTGTTCTCCTCCACATCACTTGGCATTTGCTTCATAAACATGAACCACACATTTGTACAGTATAAATTATGTCCCACTCAAGAGCAAGGGAAAACACAAGTGGATGGGGACAGAAACAGTGTTGTGTACGGGTTCATGGCTGAAATGCTGTTTACCATGAAGATTTATTCAAAGCTAATGAAAATTAAATGCAATGGAAGCCTGTCAGCACAAAGACCTGCAAAGGAATTCAGTGGTGTCCTCTCCCTGTGGGACACCTTGAGAGGCATGGATTAGTCCCTGAGGCTCCTGTCAGACATTGCTCACACAAAGAGAGATGATTATCTGGAAAATGTTGTCTGCTGTGATGCACCACCATAACTCACGTAGTGACAGTTATTACCACTTGTGGCTTTCATGATAATCACAAAACGTGTCACAATAGGACCATGTATTGAAATACTTTCAAGTCTTCTAGCTAAGAGCTCAGTCAGTTGTGGGAAGACAGGGATGGGCATCTCTATCTTTCCCCACCATCAGCTCCCTGCTCTCCCCAGAGATGGAGAGCATCTCCCCATCACTGATGGTAGATGGAAAGCAAAGTGGAGCTCTTTTGGTCACCATGCTTCTCCTCTCACACTTCTCCAAGGGCCCAGGACTGTGACAACACAAACTGCTTCTTCACCCATCATCCTCAGGAGACCTGCAGACACACACTGACCCTCCCTGCACTCCAGCTCACACCAGCAATTTACTGGTGGACAGTGCTGGATGGAAAGGGCTTTGGTGGGTGTGTGGCCAGCCCCAGGCATTTCTCTGCTTGGGGAGAAGAGAGGAGACAGGAGGGATGAAAAGAAGAAAAAAGCAGGGGTTCAGGAGCACAATGGACTGGGCCAGGGCTGCACAGAGAAAGACACAATCTGATACAACATTGTCAATGCCTAATAATTTTAGTAGGGCTAACATCTTTTCTTCATAGTATTGTTGTTGTACTGTTGTATTGATCCTTCATCACCAGCTCTACCAGGAACACAACAGTAATGAAAAGTGGAGAGATTGCAGCTTTGTACTGGTTGCTGAATCCCTCTTAAGTACTCCTGACCTGTAGTTTGTCTAAGACACCCCTCCTCCAGCTCAAAAACGTTGTCATCCCTTTCCAAAATGTGTGGAGGTTACCTTTCTCTGCCCAAACAACCTCAGTCTGAGAAAAATACGTAACTCAAGCGTAGCCTGGACTACACCACAGCTTACTACATCCCTGTTTGCCAGCTCCTGAAGAAAACTGGCCTCAGCTTAAGTGATGGGGGCTCATACAGCAAAAGCTTGTCAGGTTCCACCCCTACCATTACTGTGAGGTTCTCCCTGGCCACAAATGTGGTACAAAGCCATCTCTATTATAAAATTAAAGAGAGGGATATACTGCACGAGCAAAATGAAATGCTCTGCTTCATCCACTGAGCTCATAAACTCACATTACACCTCTGTCAGTAATGGCTAAAAGCTGTTTGGCATCAGCCTGACAACATACTGTCCTTCAAGGAGTGCATGGACCAAATTAGGCCTGCAAGTTTTGCAGTGATTCAGAGCCTGCTGCAAGTGAGATTTTAGCAGTTCCCCAAAGTTCTGCAACAGCAACAAAATCTTATGCCTGAACAGCCGATGGCTTGGAGAAGTTCAGGCAGGTGTCTGAAAGAGAGGGTGATCTTAAAAAATACTCATCTTGGCTTAGTGCTAATTCTCCTGAAGTGAAGTCAGACCTCCCATTTGCCCTCACTGGGAGCAATGTTATGTTGGCACTGCAGACTTTTGGAAATATTGCTGTAAAAGTCAATATGCTTTTTATAGGGAGTCTATGAAAACTGTAATAGCTGCACATGCAGAAGAAAATTTGCTGCCCAGAAAAACAAATACAAGGGAGAACCATGCTGGGGGAAATGGCAGGGGGCCCTAGGGCCGACCACAGACTGCATTTTGCAGGACCCTTGGATGGGATCCATTCACACCAACACATTCGGCTGACACTCTGTTTATTATTTAACCATATGTAGGGAGAACTCACTCCAGTTGCTCTGCCTTTCCTCTCCCTCAGCAGCTGAGAAACGTGCCACGTGAACAGCATTGAAGCAAGGACTGAGGAAAACCACAAAACACACACTGCTCCTTACCCCACTGCTTCCCAGAATGATCTTCATATTCTCCATTGGAGCCTTCAGGCACCTGGCTGTCCTTTCCTGAGCTGGCATCATCTGTGAAGGAAAGGAAAGGGAAGATGTTAAAAAGGTCTCCTGCAGCACAACAGGACAACAACAAGAGTTTGCATTTCCTGCTGGAGACACCATGCAGCTGAAGCAAACTCAACATACAGTAGGCATCCACATCCTGGCACCTACAGCCTGGCCAGTTTAATAAAGAATTTGGTTTTCTGCTTTATGAGCTTTTTGGCATGCTACCAAATCAATGGGAGATTAATCAATGTTCCATTAATAGCTGACAAAAGCCTCTTTGTTTATGTTTACAGGTTGCTGTTTCTTAGGAGGAGCTGATGTGTGGTGCAAATCTGATGATGGTGGTGATCATCTATGGAAATAGTGGTATAAATCAAAATTAGAGATAATTAAACCTAGGAGATGAGGAAGACTTATGTGATCAGTCACACAGAGCACAAGCAGTATGATTGTGGCCATTAATTCACCCTTCAGCTTCCACGCAGGATCAGAAAAACAAGAAGGTCTGGGGTCAAATGAGCACTCAAGAGATACTGAATGTAAATTTATGTCTGGCAAAAACCAATATTGATTTTAAAAGCTGCTTGTGTGTATTTCTTTTTAATTAAGATCACCCATCCACCTGTATCAACACACCACTTTGTCCTTCATCACTCTTGTTGTCTATATCACTACCACACACCAGCAACAAAATCTCAGCTCTGCCCTGGAAAAAGAGAAATCTCTACAAGATTATACCCCCATCTCTTCAGCAGCCCCCACCTCAAATGGTCACTGTGATATGGCCACCTATGAGGTCTCCAGGAGGGACAAGGGGGCAGGAGAATGCCCTGAGTCTCATTCTACAACCTGGGTGATCCTGGTGGCCTCACACCTCTGCAGCACCCAGATGTGAAAGTTTTTCCTCCTCCAGCTCGACCTCTACTGTACAAGTGCTCAGCTCTGAGCAGCCTCTCCTATAGCAACGGCTCACACCAGGAGGGAGGCCCACCAGAGGCACTCTGGGCACCCTCATGATGGTGCAGCAAAACATCTTCTCTTCTAAGATGGCTTCTGTGCCCTACAAGATGGCACAGCCACAGAGGACAGCTGGATTTGAGGTGACAGTCTCAACCAAGAGCTCCTCAGCTCCTACCTAAAGTGCGCTGAAGTGGGTGAATATTTGACTTTCAGAGACAGGTCAGGTGAAGGCTGGGAGAAAGTTTGCCTCAGCGAGGAACACAATGGTGTAAAAAACCCAAAGAGAAGTGGAAACATCTAAGTTGAGGAAGGAAACCCTCCAAATGCCCAACTCCTGAAATTCATAAGAAAAGGGTCTTGTGAGCAAAAGAGAGGACTATTTCTGTAATCTCTGCAACAGAGAGAAAAAAGCCTGATCTCAGCTTTTATATAAGCATGTTCCCCCGAAAAGATACAAATAGTAAAAGTTCTCTTTACAGTTGTTTTACAAGTTGGGTTGTACTTAAAACAGTATTTAGTGTGTAAACTTGTGTGCAGTCTTTGAGAGGGAAGAATATTTCTTTAACTCAATCTTCATCCCAGGTTCTGCTATTTTGGAAAATCAACCCATCTCTTCAGCACAAGGCATTATATGCCAACAGATGTTCTGCTCTCATTACCTTTGCTCCTTAATCACAGAGGCTGCAATGAGTTTGTCCCCCCTCAACCCTGAGAGATTTTTTCTTCTCCTTTTGGCTACTTCAGCCCAGTTTCTCCTGGAGCTATGTACAGCTGTCACTTTGAGGGGAGAAGAAAATTTTCTGGGCAGCAGCACCATGCTCAAACCCAGCAGCTCCTCCAGCTGACTGCCCCATCCCATCTCCTGCCACACTCCATCCATGCTGGACACCCTGAGCCTGTCCTGGGTGCCCCAGCCACCTCCCAGCCCAGAACACAGGCAGCAGGGTGAAACAGGTCCCACTTAGGGAACACCAATTCTCACGGAGAATCTGAATGCCAGTGCACCATCCAGGCTCTGCCTGCAGCCTGTTACTGGTACCTCCTGAGCTGCACTTGGTATGTTTATTTTTACAACCTTGGCAAACCAAATGCAGGGAATATAAAAATACCCATTATACATGATGGCTTGCATATGATGTTGTCTCCTTTCAGTCAAAACACCAAATTGACTATCTCCTGGCACCTCTACAGTTTTTCTCATAAATATCCATAGTGTCACAAATGAACTCTTGGATTCTGTCTGACAAGAGAACGTAGCAAATCCCTCAGCACAATTAGAAAAATGTATTGTAATGGAGAGGAAAAACTGTGGTCAGAGATTCAGGATTTCTGTCCATTGTCAGCTGCTGAATACCATAAAAGTGGTAAAGATGTTTAAGTGGTGATGTTCTGTCCATCCTGCTCAGTTTGATGTACAAAGAGCAGGGTATCTCCCTTGTCTGCTGCCTCACATTACAGTAAGTCAGCCCTGTGCCCTGCTCCTGCTGACACACAACCACTGACTGTGGACTCCACACCTCTTGACTTGCTGCCAAGCTTTTGATGTAAGGAAAATTGCTCTGAATCCGTTTGATCCTTTGAAGATGCAGTGCCAGTTGTTATCTCAACAAATCACAACTGTGGAGTCACCTACCAAACCCAGAAGAAAACATTTTTGGGGAAAGAGATCGGGATAACTTCTGCCACCATGCTGAGCCAATGGAATAGATGATTTGGTGGAAGAGCAAGACTGAAATAAATAACTGCAGGCATATTTAGGCACATTGGTTTAGATATGCTGGAATTTGCTTCACATGGGTTGGGAATGTGGTAACATTAACAATTGCAGAAGTCTTGATGTGGAGAAATGCCATCAACATGGAAACTCTTGTAGAGCAAAACTGCTTCTTCCCATCCCCAGAGCTGCTCATGGGGTGAGGGATATTACAGCAGACCCTCCCAGCTGCAATGTGCAGCCAACTGGGCTCCTACCTTCCTTGTATCTGAACAAACTCACACATGACAGCTGTACCCAAAAAAAGCTGATTTGTGACATCCAGAAACTGGATTAAGCTCATTTGGAGAAGATTCCCTGAAGCCTCTGAGTCTCCAGTTGAACTTAAAAAGTGTGAGGCAGCAGACTAGCCAGAGATAAAACGATAAACTGCTAATCTGTGACGTGAGTGACACAGGGCTAGGTCTCTCTTCTGCTGCATTCAGAGAGGGATTTGAATCTCCCCTCTTGCACCTTGGGTGAGTGTCTAAAGCTCTGACCTGTGGTTACAAAGAGCCAAAAAAGAGCTGCTTTACTACTTTGGAAGAGAGATAACTCAGGAACACCCTGAGGATGGAAGGCCCTTGTCTAATTCAGACATCATCAATATTTGACTGCCACCTAGCTCAACCAAAGTTGGCTGCATGGAGTTTGTTTCTCTCTGCTTTGAAGAACTTTCTTATATTTTCAATTTGAATATCAAATGGTTTCCAAGGGTAGAGTAACACTTTTATAGTGTTTTACAGGGGTCTTTGATGCTGAAAGCAAAGCTAAATTTCCTGAAAGTTTAGAGGCATCTGATTCAGCCCAAACCTGCAGTCTGAGGCCTGATTAATAGTGTCAGACCTGCTGTTTGCATCTCACTCCAACCTGTCGTAAACACAACTGGCCTGGCAGAATTCTTAGGCAGAGAGAGGACCTGGGGAAAGAAGCCACATTCAGATATATAGGAGCAGCATACAAAATGGTGAGTTAGTAGCAGAGATCATGAGTCTTAGCTATACTCAAAAAATGACCTAATAAGCCGATTGCTTATTCATGCTCTTGTCAGCTCCCCACAAAGGTGGGCAGTTTGGGGTGATAAGTACATACAGAAAAATCAGCCTGCAGTCAAAGGGCAGCAGGGACCAGCTATGCAGCACTGCCAAATTTGCTGCCAGCAGATTACCATGAGAGGCAGTGCTAAGAAGGATGAACTGCTGAAGTCTCCTACAAGCTCCCTTCTCTGTGACCTATATTGGAAGGTCATCCTGCACTGGACTTCTTGGACAGTATCACACGCTTAGGACAGCAGCCAGTTGGAAGATGAAGTGGAAAACCTGCCTTGAAAAGCAATCACTGACTAATTTTATGTCACAAGTATCTGATGCTAAGAAAACACACACATGATTTAATGCCCTTAATGTACAATTTGGCTCCATGGTGTTACAGAGCATGCTGGCTGGTCGAGAAACCTGAAGGGCAAGGCTCCAATATCATGTCAGGTGACAGACTTGGAGACATGGGACAAACTCGTGTAGGCCCTTCCCTTCCAAATATCACACACAGCCATGCAAAACAGGCCAGGAGGGACACAGAGGCATCAGCCCACTCTTCAGGAATGTCACCCCAGTGGCACCATCCTCAGCTGCTCTCCAGCCATTGCCTCTCCTTTGCTTCAGGATCTCATTCCAAGCTAGCTTTTAGGTCTGAAATGCCACAGAACTGAGATGCTGGTGGTGCTGGGGAAGCTTTGGGTATCCCAAAGCAGGCTGGATTTCCCCAGAAAAGGGATTTCTGTATGTAACTCCATCAACTGACAAAGCCCACTGAGGAGCCTATGGGACAAAGACTGCCACATCAGTGGGATATGGTTACTGTTTGTTACCATAGCAGAATTGTTCCATTCCCTCTTAAAAGTTAAAGCACATGGAAAATTCTGCACAATGGTCCAGCTCTGAGAGCAACTGATGGGAAATATTCAGATTGTTACTGAGTCAGGATCAAATTTTATTTACCCACAGGCTCTCCATGAAGGCTTCATGTTTTAGCTGAGAGGGTAAGACTGGTTTTCAGGCCAATACCATGTGCTGAGCATCCAACCACAAGTCAAAACAACAGCCCAATTTTTGAAGCAAAAATCTACCCATCATATTTCCCTATGATTCACCAAGTTGCTTCAATTTGTTATAATGCAAGGCCCGTCCCTGCTCTGACTTGATGGGACCAGCTTTGGAGTCTTTGATGTCAGAGGCCTTGAAAGCCCCATTTCACAGATGAGCCAGCTTTGCATAAATAAACAAAGTGACCTCTGAACTGGAGCCTGAGACCTGAGCACACTTCAAAGCTCTGGGGGAGGTGCTGGGGGGGCAGTGGGGAATGAAGCGATCAGCATCCATCATTAAGGCAGCCCCCACTCCACACTGCTGCTGAACAAGGGGTGTAAATAAAAGGAGGGAAGCAAGTAGGGAGGGAGTGAAATGAGGGGGAAAGTGATGTAATCCAGTCAGGCTTGAACAATTATAATGAGGCCTTCTCCTTCTCCCATGGATGAATGAAAGAAATCTCTCTGAACTCCATCTTTAGGAGCTGGCTCTTGCATTTACCCAGACGCATCATATTTGCACATCATATTTGCTCCCCAATGTCCTTCACTGCTGCAGAAGTCTAGAGGAATGACCAAACTCAAGTTGCTTGTGGGGGATGGATCTTGGGCCTTTCTATGAGTTAAATCAGAATTTGTTCTGTTGAGCCTAACCAGGAAAACTTAGACCATAAACTCTGAAGGAAAAGATTGGACTTATTTTTCAGCAGCCTTGAAGGTGCAGTAGATGGTGGATAAACACACCCCAAAGCAAGTGCAATCTTAAAAAGTAGATCTCTGCAGTTTATCTCAGATGCATTCAGGTTTTCCTGCAATGCTTGCTGGAATTTAAAGGGAAACACAGGGCAAAGATCAGTGTACTTTGTTTTGGGGAGTGTTCTGCTACCCTGACTGGTTTATCTGATGCCCAGATGAATGGTCCATGAGGTACATGTGTAGGAAGGCAACAACAGCTTTATCTCTGGGATATCACAGGGATTAAGGCACTTGCTTTCCCCAGATCTCCTTAATGTGGATTAGCACTCCAGGTTTCATTAGAATTTCAGCTAGTATTAACCCTCAATGGCCAGGGAAAAACAGCCCAGCACTAGCACAAACACCATCTAAGAGTTACCACTGCCAGCTGACAGGGTTTTATTGCTCATCTTGTGATATTTGGGATGTTTCTGGAGGACCTTGAACATGATCTTGACCTTGAAGTCAGGGGGTGTTTTGTTACTGAATAACAACTCTTAACATCTGTGATTCTCAAGAATTCTGTGCAAATACACTCTAAAATCTTGGGCAAAGAGGAGCAGAACACTAATTTTTGAGTTCTTGTGATTTTTCAGCTTGTTTTGTGTTTTTTGCAAGGCCTGAACTATGGCTTCAGGACCCTTGAGACAGCTGAATCCCAAGGGTGACTTGAAATCATTAATATGGAAAGTCTTCACTTTGACAAATTCTGATTTTTTTTTTTTACCATCATTGAGGTCCAATTTAGCAAGTGTCCACTCTGAACCCTCCTTCCTGCCAGAGGCAGACAGGGCCAAACTCCAGTGAACACATCCCGCTGACACAAACCTGGCATAAATATTAGTTTTTTGTAGATCCTCCATTAACCCTCCATCTCATGCTCACCATTCCTTAATTTCTACCTACATTAACAGTATTACCTACTGTATTTACAGTGCTGATGTTATGAAGAGACAGAAAATGTGTTTAGAGTTTATTTGGTAGGATTCAGTGAAAGAAAAGGTATCAGGAATATCTGGATTAAAAAACCTGATGGAGGAAATCCCTCTTCTTGGGTCCAGTCAGAGGAAACTCCTCAAGATGGAAAAGTAGAAACCCACTCATAGGAGTGCATAGTCAAGGAACACTCTGCGTTTCTCAACAAACAAACCAACCAACCAACCAACCAACCAAACCAAACCAAACCAAAACCTCCCCAAAAAACCCGAAACAAACAAACAAACAACACCAAAAAAAAACCCCAAATCAAACTAAAACCAAAGTATCCACAATAAAACCGACATGAAGTAAAAGGTTACTGGAAGAGAATTTCCCTCTGTGACAGGCACTAGAGACTTTACTACCTACTGCCATCAACTGCAGTTGAGCCAAAAATAACCAGAGGTTTTAAAGCTGGAATTTCCTGACAATAAAAATAAAATAGTATGTGTCAGTGGCTTTTTTGGTATTTTCAGCTCTGGCCATTTTCATGAGAATTTCCATGCAAAACTTTTCACAGATTTCACTTCAGGCCCAGGGAATCTCTTGTAAGCAGGATGCTTTGCAAAAGGAACATTTGCAGGCCACCTGCCTCCTGGAACACTGGAGAGACTCCACAGACAACAGACAAAAGCCCTGGCTGGGTAATGAAGAGATGAGGTTTCTGTCCAGAGCTGCATCAGTAACTCACATGTCTAAGTTGTGACAATGTAAAGGCCCAGTGTGTTACCTGTCAGTGACAAAGCTCTGGATTGGTGGTTATTGCTGCATCCCACTTCAACCACAGGTGAACATAATCAGAGATGATAGCTTTGAGACCAAGGAAGACCTAACTCTCTTCCACAGAATGAGAAAAAGGGGAGTATGGGCTAGCACAGACTTATGAAAACCAGTTTGTTTCAGAGGCTGTTACCAATTGAGCTCCAACAGCACAGACAAACCAACCCTACTTCCACTGAGAGTTTCAGCAGCCCAGAGAGAATCTTTCACTGCTGTGCATAAGCTGCTACTAGCACCTGAACTAAACCTTTCCCTACCAATTCCTCCTTAATACTGCAATCTCTGGTGGGAGACCAACATGGACATATACCTGTTCAGTACTCTTGCATAAAGAATGCTGTGGTTTATTGCTTGGGCTTGATTTAAAAACTTGGGTATGGAAAAGGATCATGTATTTCCTCAGAGAGGTAAATGTGGAGAGGTGGAACTTCACAGAAGTGGGGTATTTTAAGGGTATAAAGGGATTAATGCATAAAAAACCAAGACAAAAAATGAAAGCCCTTAAATTGAACATAGGTGAAAGCTTCCCAAGAGGGGCACCTGCTTGATTATGGAATAGTCATTCAGAAGAAGAGAAAGAAGCTCTATTTCATAGAATCATAGAATGATTGATTCCAACTACAAACCTAACACTGCCAATTCCCTCTAAACCATGTCCCTAAGGGCCACATCTACGTGTCTTTTAAATATCTCCAGGGATGGTGATTCAACCACTTCCCTGGGCAGCCTGTTCCAATGCCTGACAAACCTTTCCATGAAGAAATTTTCCCTAATATCCAATCCAAACCTCCCCTGGTGCAACTTGAGGCCATTTCCTCTCATCCCATCCTTGTTACCTGGGAGAAGAGCCCAGCCTGGCTATATCCTCCTGTCAGGGAGTTGTGGAGGCTCTGAGAAGGTCCCCTTGAGCCTCCTTTTCTCCAGGTTAAACACCCAGCTCCCTCAGCTGCTCCTCATGAGACTTGTACTCCAGACTCTACCCAGCTCCGTTATCCTTCTCTGGACATGCTCCAGCCCCTCAACATCCTTTCTGCAGTGATGGGACCAAAACTGAACACAGGATTTGACATGTAGCCTCACTAGTGCCCAGCACAATCACAATCACAGTGCCCAGGGAGACAATCACTACCCTGGTCCTACTGGCCACACTATTGCTGACCCAGGTCAGGATCCCACTGGTCTTCTTGGCCACCAGGGCACATACTGGCTCACGTTCAGCTGCCTCTCAGCCAAAACCCCCAGCTCCTTTTCTGACAGGCAGCTTTTCAGCCTCAAACTTTAGAACATGTAAAATTATAATGATCTAACTATGGCTGAACTATAGATTTTACAATTCCATTTGCCAAAGTTGGCTCATGTAGTTCTCAAAGAGAGCTTTGGAGTATGGTGTGATTGATAAGAAAGAAAACACATAACAGAAAAGGATGTTAGCAAAAAAGGAGTCCTTGATGATCATGAAATATTCTCTTCTGGCTGTGTTTATACAGAGGAATTCTGGAGTTCTTCTGAGTTCATGGAGGATATGACCTGTGCCTACCACACTCACCTCTCTCCTTCCCTTCTCTGTGCCCATGCCATATTTGGTTCAGATCTGCACCTACTTTATAATCTTCTTCCCCAGCCACTCTCCATAGTGCTGTGGAGGGAGAAGCCCTTCTGAAAGTGCAAATCTTCCTTGCTCCTTGTGGTCTACTGCAGCCCACAGAGCTCACAAAGTCATCTGAGACACATTCCCAGTCGTGGCTCCATCTGCACATGGGGATGCTCCAGCTCCTGCTGCAACCACACAAAGAACCACAAGGAGAAACAGCTGGAGCTTTTCACTCAACCGCTGCAATTCCCTGGCCTGCCATTACAACAATTACATTACAAAGGCAATCACAGCCCTTCTGCCATGCTGACTCCTCCAGACACCAGGACCTCCCGCCTGACTTCAGGTCTCGGTTCCATAGGGGGCAAGAAAACAATTCTTCCTCCTTTGTTGTTGTTGTTGAGGTTGCTTTTTTTATCAGCACGCTCCAGCACACACAGACAGCAGCCCTGAGAGCTCTGTACCACAGGCACCAGTCTGTGGTCACAGTCTTGATCTGCTGATGCAGAGGATGAAAGGGAGAAGAAATCAGAGAACAAGATGAGTGGTTAGGCTTCTGCCCTGTCACCAGCACTTTCTGAGCATGGAATTGCAGCCCCCAAAAGACAGCAATTACCAGCCAGCTGTTCCAGGCCCAGAACAAATTGGTAATATTTCCCAGTATTTTTTAATGCTAGCATCAAGGCTTTCTTAGAGACAGGGTCCCAGTATATTAGAGGCTGTTCACAGATAGCACAGAAGACAGACCCTGTTTAAAGAGTTTACTGCCTGTGTAGTGCAGGCACAGAGTGGATGTCACACATATTAAGGTTCCTTGAAAAACATATTTTTAGCATCCACCCATTTTGGCCTGGTGGGGGAATGATGGGGGTCTTGCACTTTACAGAATTGAGAAGAAAAACTTCATTTTTAACACAAATCAGCCCTTTTGAATTAAAACCATTTCATTGCAATTATTGTTTATAAGAATAAATCATTAGTTACTTACAGCAAGTTTATAAACACTGGGAAGAATTCTGTGATTTTAAGTGTTATCTGACAAGTTTAACAGTCCTTACTTTGAAAACCTAACTCTAGTGCCCAAGTCCAGAGAATGAAAAGAAGGTCAGGGTAACACCTACCTCTCTTCCCTGGCTGCAGAAGAGATGATGGCTACATAGGGTGGGTGCCAAAAGCAAGGTGGTATGGTATGAACACTCCACCCAAAAAACACAGGGTGTTCCACAGGGTGAAAATTCCATCTTTAACAATCCTAAATTGCTTAGGGTTGGGGAGGGAGGCATGCCACTGAAAGGACTAATGCAAGGTTAATGATAAGAAGAAGATTACAGCAAAGCCGAGGATAAACTGATAAGACCTGGCTCCCAGCCTTCTAGTTTAACCACTACACAGCTGCTGTCCCCCATAAAATCATACCTCTATCACTCTACTAGCACTGATCGATGTTTATTATTTTCTTCACCAAAACATGTGGAAACATCATTGATACGTGTTCCATCTCCCTGAAAATTCACATGGCCAAAATAGGCCAGCACAAAGAGATTCCAGAGGGGCTGGAAGGAAAAGAGAGTTCACACATGTCAGTGACTGAACACAGGCATTATTTTTGGATGGCATTTATAATCAAACAAAAGTAATCAATTGTACAGTCCTGCGCCTTCCAAACACTGAGATAATTCCTCAGTGTGGAATTACCCAATCCATCACGATGAACTGGGAATTGCAATACTGGGCTTTACAGCCAGGAATGTGGATCCAGCTGTTTCTTCCACCCCAGTATGAAAACTATTGAAACATTCTTTATGGGCTTACATATTTCATAGTCTTCTGGTAGAAAAGTAAAAATATCTCCTATGAAAGGAAATGAAACATCCTATGACAATTACCAAATGAAGCAAAATCTCAGAGAGGACTGCTGCTCAACATCTTTAATGGGAAAAGTGTGTTTGCTTGAGGTGAAAAATCACACCTCATCAAGATAGGTCAATAGGCTGTTACGGTTTAACTTTGATTTCAAGAAATAACAGCACTTTTAAGCTGTAGAAGTGCTAAGACATCAACAGAGGATGATAACTTCTAATTGGACAAAGCAAAGCCTAAGTGTCTAAGATGTTTCATTATGTTCAGTGGGACACAAAATGGGGATTCCTCCTCTCAGACTTCAGAAGAGAACTACTTCAGAAAAGTTCCTATATGTAATAAATACAGATTTTAATATGTTAATAGCAGCAGTCAGCCCCTCATCAGTCACCATCCCACAACTTTATAATCAATTCTCTTTTGATAAATACACTTTCTAAAGGTTAGGTAAATGACTAAGTCAGAAAGTAAAGAAAAGGCATTTTAAAGGATAGTAAGAAAAATAATTTTTAGCTTTTTAAACTTAGATTTCTCTTTTATAAACAAAATGATATGCAGTTGTGTAACAGAAATATGAAGCAGTATAATCTCTCTGACCACTATAATTAACAGCATGACAATAAGGTAAAGAAATTGAGATTTTTGGGGTCAGTGAAAAACAGAAAATAGCCTTGGTGTCTGATGATATCAAGACTTGCAAATTGCCCCCATATACTGTTAAATACATAATTTTATTAATGAAGTACCATTTACCTTCTGCATTATGTTCAATGAATGATACCTATGTCCCTAGGTCACTGTCAGACTAATAATAAGCTGGTTTTAGTAGCAAAATGTTACCACTTTCACAATTCTGTCCAAGAACAGCCCTGGACAAGTGGCAATTTTGTTGGCTCCCAAAACAAACTGAATACTTGGCATCCTACCTAACGTGAGGATTACAGTATATTACACAGGATAATGCTGGCCTGGGTCTTGCCAAAATTAAACCTAACCTAATTACATGGAGTAAATTATAGCTTTCCATGTGGGGTAAAACACAAATTGTAAAAATGGTTGCTCCACAATTAACTATATAATCCAAATGCTGTCAATAGAAATTTCTAAGACATGCTTCAAAACAATGACTAGCGTAGTGCAGTCATTCCTGTGGGATGGAATTAAATTCCTTTGTGTGTTTTTGCATTTTTTTTAATGCCTGTCCTAGCACACGACCAGCAGCCTATAAGAACAACCACCATCTTAGGATCAGAAAGGACCTGAGACAAGCTACCTAAGAAAATACAGAATCATAAAATCATAGGATAGCCTGGGTTGAAACACACCTTTCAAGGTCATCTAAAAACATGAAACAAGATTATTTTAGGCAGAATTCAATAGATTTTGAGTGCTCAATAGCAAAGTTACTGTATTTTTTTCAGAGTGAGGGTACAGCTCTCCCCAATTCTCAGAACCCTTTATGGTCAGAGACAGAACGTCACATGTTAATGCACTTCACACCCTGAACCTCATTCAAAGACTTCATTGAGACGAAGCAGGGGCAGGGAGTCTTCATAAGCAATATTGGTTTGCAGATGGAAAAATACATTGAGGAGACAAACTAGGGCTGCAAGTGGAATTGAGCGCTTGTCAATGAACCACAACTACCTAACACCTAACCAGAGTTAGCTGCCACCTAGGACCTTGCCCAGATGATCCATAAAAAACTTTTTCCAAGAGGTATTTCACCCTCTGATATTTAGAAGCTAAAGCAGGTGCAGTTTATTAGCTTCCTATGCAAGTCACCCCACACGGAATGCTCCTGGAGAGCACTGGAAGCCACAATCTGCACCAAGAGGGCAACCGGGAGCATTTAAGTCCTGTATTCAAAACACAGGGAACATCTCAGTATTATCTGTGGAGGGAAAGTTGTTGGGGTTTTTTTAACTGGTAAACAGTGCTTTCTCTAAAATCTCTAAATATTTACTGAAACAAGCACTGCAGTTTACACATCTTATTTTTACTGTGATAATGTGTTTTATTATTAACATACTCACATGAATATTTCGTACTGAATGTATTCCACATGCTATTGGCTATTTTAAACAACAGATGTGAGACGGATTTAAATGCCAATTTTAAAACTGTGCAGTTGATTGAAATCCTGTGAGCCATTCATAGATTGCCAGATATTCTATTTACATGATTCCTACCATGTAAAATACTTCAGGGAATACTCTAGACTCTGGCATATGGTTTAGAATGATGATGACTGATGTTGGAGATGCCACACAGACAACAGGACATATTATCTGGTTACATCTGTGCGTAAAATGCTTTGAGATTTTTTGATGGAAGGGGTTATGAATGTGTGAGGCTGAGATGCTGCATTTATGTCCCTCTAAATCATGCTCAGAGATAACAAGCAGTTAGAGCCCCATCAGTGCAAAACCAAGCACTTTTATGAATGCATTTCATTGCATCCATGTGCTGTTATCCCCCTGGGCAATTATGACTTGTGGGTGAACCTTGAAAAATCAGGGAGGATTGGCTGAAAAGGAGAACTCCAATGTCAAAACACATCCAGAGCCTGAAAACAGAAACCTTGTGAGAATAGCCTGTGCACAGTCAGACTGCAGGGCTTACTCTTCCCTCCTTCCAGCACCGGGGAAACCCCTGTCCATGCCACAAATCTGACTGACTTCCACTTCTGCATCTGCAGCCTCACAAATCCCACGGGCCCGAAACTCCCACGCTCTATAGCAGAGGCCCTGCCTGACAGATTACATGCAAATGTTACAAATACATCACAGGCTAGAGCAGAGGAATGTTCACAGTGCTGCAGACACACTCGGGGAAAAAAAAAAAAGATCCAGCAAGACCCCTCGGTGCAGTCCCCACGGTAATACATCCTGAATGAGGAACAAAATCATGTGAAAACATTCCTAATAATTCCTTCTGTTTTCATTAATAATACTAAATTTCCTGCTTCTGGGGTATCTTTTGTTTTAACAAGCACAGCTTTTTGTCTCGTCTTCTGAAAGTCTGCACCACTGTAAGTCTATTATTACTATTTATGCTGAAGTCTTTTAAATGGGCCAGGCATCCATATCCAAAATCAGCAATTTGCAAGCCATAATCTCATACCAACCAGATTAACTTGACACCTGAGATGTGTTTTCTTTCAAGACACAGGAGTTTGAATGACTGAAAGTACCAGAAATGCATGAAAAAATCATATTTCTGCTTCAGAAACATACACAGTGGATTCTGTGGTGCTTGTGAGTGACCTTTGGTGATTTTTTTCCTACAGAAAGAGTCAACTAAAATTTGAAGAAAATTGTAATAGTCAAATGGTTTGAAATCACTAGGGAAAAAAAAAAAAAAAAAAAAAAAAAGGAAGATGTGTTTTCTTACTATCTGAAATATCTCATTCTGGCCCAGAAATAATTAGGGGTGGATAAATTATCTGGCCTGCGATTTTCTCTGGCATATCACTTTACTCACGTCTTTCTTCTTCCTCTGCAGGGGGTGCTTGTGGTCATATTGTTCTTTTATTTATGGCTCACAGCCTTTTCAGTGGCAGCACGCACACCCAAGTGCAGGCCCAGAGCGGGAATGCAAATTCCTTGGGAGGTAAATGGGAAGAGAAAAATGCCCAGACCATGCCTAATCTTCACAAGGATGGCAGTTAAACAGAAAACTATACCCTTAAAACCCAAAACGGGGAAACAACAATGCTTAATTATAATATCACGATTTGTGTATTTGTGAGCTTTACATGTAAGACCTGTGGAAGCCTAATTGGTCCTTTCTAAATTCTGCCACAAAACAGCACCTGTGTTAGCCAGCTCATGCACCCCCTGATTTATTTTGCTCGGTGGTGACTTGCTTCCACTCCGAGTCGGTCGCTCCCAGGGCTGCTCTCTGGCTCAGCTTTCAAGCTGATTTCTCTGACAAGCTGGCAGCAATAAAATAATTCATTCCAGAGGCTGAGAGGCTCACCCGCAGCATATACTGTGAGGATCACCTGGCAGCAGTACAGAGGCCTACGCAATGGGAAGCCTGGGGTAAACCCTGTGCTGGGACGCCTGGATGCCACAGGGAGGAGGGAAGGCTTTGGTAATCCGACCAGGAATAAGGGCAGCCTCATGGCAGTGGGATGGGAGGAACGCCAGAGTGGGGTTGCCCCAAAGAAAACTCGCTGAAAGGAAGAAGGGGCAACCACGGAGAGGACTATTTTTAATAAAAACAGAATTTCTGTGAAAAGAGGCAATGGGATGAAGACTGCATTGTGTCACAGGTCTGTGTATCCATGAGTGCTTCTGAAAGCACAGGGAAGAGAACTGAGGACAAGTCAAAGAGCCATGCTTTTGCAATGATTTTATATAGTTTTGTCTGTCTGGAAATCCTGGAAATCCAGAATCTGGAAAACAAATAAACCTCAGGCAAAGTAATATGATGTAGGAAGTCTAGTAACTCTGAAATTCTGAAAATTAAAAAACAGTGCCACTTCTGTTCAAAAGAAAAACGGTAAACTCAGAATGTAGGAAGAGCACAGGCCTTTGGATCACATCTGAGGATGAAGTTTCTCTAAGAAAAAACAGCCTTGAGATCCTGCATGTCCCTGTGGAGGCCACTGGATCCCTGGGTGTTCAAGGCAATCAGGATTTCCCTGTATCAGTAGGATGTGGAATAAATTGCCCAATATCTCACTGAACAATCAGTATCCTGTTGCAAGGAAGTCTGATTACACATCCCTGTGTACTCCCAAGCCAACCCCATCTGGGTAGAGATTAGTCACTGTTTTTTTACTAAACTCCTGGAGTAGGATGTGCCCTCTGACCCATTTGAGGGCCAGGGACCTCACTGCCTTTATGCCCTCAAACCTGTATTAGGACAGCCCCAGCTGACTCCCATGTGCTGCACTGGAGTCCCACTGCAAATCTGGGTGATTTGGCAACTTCTCTCTGAGATAACACAGCAGAAAAGCAATGTTTGACTGTGCTGGCCTTGCTCTTTGAGCACTCAGAAATTACACTGTTGGAAAACTATCTCAGCCTCAGAATGAACCTTCCTTAATTTGACTCCTGGCTGGTGGAACCATAATTTGTCAGCATTTCACACAGTGAAGAGTCTCTTCAAGGAGCCTTTTTGTAACAGTGAGAGCTGCACCTCCTGCTCAACTCAGTTAGTTCAGTTCAGAGGGCAGACTTCCATTGCTTCCATTCAAACTTGCCCATACACTGATCCTTAAGGATTCCCTGGCCAATGCCAAATGCCTGGCCTGAAGCTGGGATGGCTCTCCACAAACCCTGTCTAGAAGGTGATGCACCACACTGCTCCTTCCCAAGCAAAAGGCAATGCAATCACACTGTCAGTCCCGCAGGGATGCAGAGCAGGCTTCAAAACATGGCATTCGATCCCATATTGAAACCTTTCTGTTGAACTTCCAGGCTGAAGCTGGCAGAATTAAGGATTATGTTTCTAATTAAGCAGAAAATTGCTTCTATCTTATTTCTAAGCTACACGTTACTCAAGTGACCGGTTATTCCAAATGAAAACTACATTGGAAAATTCCCAGAAACTGAGGTGTGGCATTAATTCTGTATGAAGCAGAGCAGAAGGCAGCTGTCTCCCTTCTATAGCATGAGCAGTTAGTTGGTGCCCAGCAGTCTTAAGAAGATTAAATATCACCTTAATTTCAGAAGCCTTCTGCTCTGGCTGTAAAAATGCTGTAACTGCAATAATAATACAACCAATTGTAAAACTTCAATGTTTGGCTTGGATTAATACCCCTGCTACTTTATTCCACAGGGAAAGTAGTGCAGTGAATCTTATGTACCATTTCCTTCAGATGAGAAGGGTTAATTACCCAATATTCATTACAGCAATTGTGGTTTTGTTTGCTCAGTGGAAAAAATTCTGTTTTCTGCTTTACAAACAATGGGTTAATCTTATCAAAAGGAAAAAAACACCTCTGAAAGCAGATTTTTTTTTTTCCATTAGCCTTTTTGAAAAAGGAAAAAAGTGAGAAAGCATTTTTGGCTGCTAATGCAAAAAAAGTTAAATAGCTATTTTGGGGACAGTAAAGCTGGGTAACATACACCCATGTTCATAGGCAAACACACCATGGATTGTTGTTCAGGGCACATCTCAGAAGAGGCCTTCAGGAGCTGTTATCTCAAAGCTATCAAAGGCTCTTCCTTTCCTTTAAAGAGGAGATGTGGAGCAGACAGCACAGCACCAGCCAGGTTCTAGGCTGTCCTCCATCACTGGAGAGGTGACCTTCCCCTGCTGATGGCCCAGGACCTCATCTGTGAACCCAGGAGCAAAGGGTTCCCACCAACTGGGAGTAACATGAGGATAAACAGAGCCAAATTGTGAGCCTCTCTGGTACAGGCAGGGATGCAGAGAGAGAAGCATGTTGTTTTAGTGTGTATAACTCACTCAAATTTACCATGCAGTTTTGGCTTTCAATCCCATATTTCCTGTCCTAATCTCATACACAATGTGGGTTTTGTACTGTTAAACAGTTTCTCTGTGGTTGCTCCACAGTGATGGGCAAATTGATTCCTGTATGAGAGGCCAGACTGTTTTCAGATACTTTCAGTGTTTCCACTGGTCTGAAATGGGAGTAGCTGCTGTGTTCAGGAACAACTGGTGGAGGATAAGGCACAGGTATAAGGCACAGAGAGCTGATTGCTTCTCAGTTCTCCCCAGCGCCTCTGAGTGAAAATAAGGAAGATATCCACTCCTCTTATTGCCTCAAAATTTTTACTAATATTAATAATAATTCTGTCTTTTCTCCTGTTGCCAAAATTACATATTTTGTGGGTAAGGACTGCACTGCTGTTCCCAACTATTTGTGCAACAGCACCCCTCCACAAGGAGCCAGAAATAAGAGCAACATTAGCACTCTTCTAGAGAAAAAGCTAAATACAAACTCCTTTTAACAACCTGTACAGCATGACAGCAACATTATGCAACTATCACAGGCCTGATCAAAGGACACTAAAGCAAATTAAAATGTTTCATTGGCTTCAAAGTAGAATAGATGAAGAATATTAATGTTTAAGGATGGATGTGAACAACACTGAAAGACCAAATAACCTGGAAGTGGTCTCCAATGGCATCTCCCTGAAGGGTGAACTGTTCTCCATCATATATTAAGGGATTATATCAAGACTGAAGCAATGCCACAAGAAAAGGGAAAAAAAAAAAAATAAAGCCATGGAGAGCATAAGCTGTAAAAAGTCCCAGAAAAAGGAACAATACCAATTACTTAGGAAAAAAGCCTGGATAAAATTACCACCTTCACCCTTCAAAGCTGTTGCCTGAAACCAAATCTAAATCACACCTTTTCTGCACAGGGGTATTGCTGAATGGGAAGGTGAAACACCTTGTGAGCAGCTGCAGTGCAAAGAGCAGCAGTGAAAGATGCAAACCCATCTGCTTGGGAACATGTTTGCCTTAGGACAACATGTGTTGTGTAGGTTATTTGTGTGAGTTCTTTGATACCTGATTTTATCTACACCTTGGGGTATTTTTTTGAGTTTAACAAGCAGTAGGCCTTATGATAAATCCTGATCCTTATACGCAGTCAATTTACCCAGAGGCAATTTGTGCTGGAATTTAGGGAACATTGCTTTAAAAGTTATCTAGTTTGTCTAAGTATGTTATGGCTTGCCTGCACACAGTGGATAAGCAGATCCAGGTTTTGTTTCTAATGCTACCCAAAGGTCAAGCTTCCAGCATCACCCGTCAAATCAGACAGCACACACTGTGTCACTGGGAAAGGGACTAACTCACATCACATTAATACCACCTGGCCCTAAGTGCTTCTCTGTGTTTGTGATTTCTTAAAACATCCTTGCCATGGCCAAAAAAGTGCATTTTCCAGGAACCTATCCAAACCTTCCTGCCTTCCAGAGCTGGAGAAGTGACAAGTGCTTTGCATACAGCAACAATTATCCTGTTGGACTGGTGGATAGCGTGAGGCCACTCCAGCACAGGCAATTCACCTGATGGAAGGGTGACAATCCCACAAAAGGGACAAGGAGGCAAGTTTCCACTGGGAAGAGATGAAATGCTGTCAAGATTGTAACTCAGCAAGTCAGTGCTAGTGAGAATGTAATTATTTAGACAGCCTTGCTCCATGCAAGGAGAGCAACTGGACAGCCAGTGCAACACCTCCCATCTCAGCCATTTCCATAGGGTGAAAGTTGAAGGGTTGCCTTTTCCAGCAAAATCACTGCATTTCACTGCGGGTCTCAGGTGCTGGATTTTTTGATCACACATTCTCAAGATCTAAGAGCAAGAACTGGTTATTAAAATGGCAGCAGCTATGACTGAACACAGTTGACAAGTGTAGCCAGGGAGGGTGGGGGAGCTGGCTTTTATGTCATACATTACTGCTTCTGAGCAGGGAAAGCGTTAACTGGCAATAAATTAAAATGAAAAGGAACAAGCTGATCAAATACTAAAATTGTCATCAAGAAGGAACTGATATAACCATCTGCAGTGCAGTGCATTGTGACACAGGAGCTTTGCTCCATGAAAATCAAAGAAGATGATCCTGGAAAATGAGCTAAGTGCCTTATAACTTACAGAACATAAAAGCAGAGACACCTGCAGTGTAAAGTCACAGCAAGAACATTTTCAGCAGCAAAACCAGGCCCATGAATAGCAGGACAAAATACAGGTCTCTTCTTATGCCTCAACTGTTATATAAATATATATAATGTTCAGCATGAGAAGTGGTACCTGCCTCCTTCACTCCTGTCGAGCCAAGCTCAGAGCCAAGTGCATGCTCAGAGAGAAGTGGGGCATCAGTGAGAAATCAGCTACACAAAGACTTGCCTCAAATCCACTGGAATAATTTAGCAGGTCTAAAAGGCTGCTCATTCACAGTTCAAGCAAGGCAAGATTAGACAAATTTTACAGAAGCCAAAAAATAGCAGAAAAAAGAAACCAAAAGCCAGTGCAGTTGCTCTAGAGGAAAGGCTGCCTATAAAAGCAGCTTCTTTCTCCAAAAACTGTTGGCAAATAACTTCCTAATATTGCAGAAAGTATTTTTCTCTATTACTGAAGAAAGCATTGGCAAGGTGAAGTTCAAAACAAACCTTTCACCCCCAAAACTACTCCTCACCACTATTATAATAACTGCTTATCTTTCAAGAGATTCTGTCCAGAACCAGATAACCCTGAATTCTGGGAAAATTCAAATCTATTTTAAAAAAAAAGGTGGGGGAGGTCAGACCTGCCTGCCTGTATCAGACTTGCAGCACCAACAGCAATTACCTGCCACTGTGTGCAGATAAAGCAGTTTTTCACTCTGGAGCTCTGTACAGGGTGGGCTTGCTCAGCACAAGTGTCTAATAGCACAACATGCAGAGAGTGCTGCAGCACAAAAGTGGAAGGATTATGCTACAAACAGTTCAGTAGCCTTCAAAAGCCTTCACTATGTTAATAGCCATTACAGTGACATTTCAGAGCACTAGTGGCACCTGGTCCAGCTGCTCCTGGCTCCTCTTCCCTCTAAACTCCTCTCTGCTCATCTCCCCACCCCAGGGCCAAGGTGAGGAGGGCTTGTGCCTGCCTACTCAGTGCTAAAATTTATTGGTTAGGCAAGAGGAGAGGACACAGGATTCTCCTTCGGTTTCTTGTGCACATTCTCCTCTACAGCTGCTGAACGTAACTTTAGCAAACATCAAGGAGAACAGGAGGCTTTACTGAATTAAAATATTTAACATACTGGCTAGTCATCATTCCCTTTGAAACCAATACCCATCTGGGATTTGACTTCATGAAGACTGCTACAGTCTTTCCATGCCATGTCCCAAAAAAGTTCAGAAGGGAAGCACATTGTTGTATACTTTATGCAGGCCCACAGAAAGATTTGGTTTGGAGTGCACATGGACACAAAAGCTTTTTATCTCCAAGGACCTAACCTTTGGTAACTGTCATTGCAAGCATTTTATTTTGCTCACTTAAGTAGCACTATCAATAACTGCCTTTTGCTCTGAAGGCAAACGTGGTCTGCTTTTCCAAGCAAATGAAAACAAATTAAAGACTTAAAACACCTATCAGTTGTTAACTTCAGCAATTTGATCGCTATCTTTTTTAAAAAAAATTATTTCCAGAAGATCCTTCAGGCCAGATAACAGTCACTCACTACCTGCAACGCTGCACTGCAGTCCACAGCATGTGTATTTTTTGAGAGCTTCAGTGAAATATGAGCAAGAAGCACAGATTAGAATCTGGCCTGGAATTACAGTTTGAACTCTGCAAAAACGGATACAGCAGGTCAAGTTCTCCTCTCAGTTACACCAGAGCAGCATTCCAACAAAGAACAGAAAATCCATGGTTTTTGCCCTCAATTTTTAGGTTATTTATACAACCTAGAATGACATGGGGGGTAAAAGATTAAAATTATTTGTACGAAATCCGTGGCAAACTGCATGTGCACAGCTCACTGGTGGACCAGATGAATGCTTGACTGAAGAATAAAAAAGTGAGTCTCTGTCATTTGGGAGGAGGCAGGTAGGTGTTAATGCAAGCCCTATGCCTCTCTGTGGCAATTTCTGGAGCCTGGATGAGTGTAGAGAAAGCTCTCCCGGCAGCAGAAATTCAGCTGCAGGAGCACAGAGGCCAGCAGGGCGATTTTATTCAAATACTCAAGATTCCTCAGTTATTCTGATTTACTCTGCCTAACAGTATGATAAGACACGGAGGCTTCCCCACCACCAGGACTAGGTGGATGCTGCTCCCCAGGAGATCTGGTCTAATTGCATCTGTCAACACTGAAGGCAGTTGTGTATGCATGCTCAAAAAAAACCAAAAAAAAACCAAAAAAAAAAACCAAAACAGTGAGGGTAATTTGACATTTACCTGTAAATGGAAAGAAATTACATAAACACAAAGGTAAATAGAATCCTGTGCAATACAGCCTGAGGGAGCAATGCAAGGCATTTCTGATGTGCATTTGGTGAAAACAGCATTTGAGGCCACAAACATGAGAGGACATAAATGGGTGCAAGTGAGCTCCATGTGAGGAAGGGAATGGGGCATTGGAGAGACAGCATTTACTGGCCCTGCTCCCCCCCTTGCTTACAGTGGGGACACATCAGGGATAAATTTAATCCTGTGATTCCAAGCAGCTAGCCAAAACCATAAAGCTGCAATCTGTAAATGTGCTTAGACATTTTTTTTTCCTTGTCCTCCCCAAAAGTTAATAACTCCCCCTCACATACACATATGCACACATTGTTCAGAAATATCAGCCATTTCTCCCCTGCTCCAGCTCTGGTAAGTCAGGTAATTGAAGCTTCAAAGGAGAATCACAGTTTAATGGAGCTGTGCTTGCCAAAGAAGACAAAGGACTTTGATTAGATTTCTTCCAGCTTATTTGCATGACTTATCTTTTTATAAATTCAACTTCCTTCCAAAGTTGATAATGAGATGCCTTGGAAAAAAGAAATAAATGGAATGGTTTGTTTTGTCACAAGACAAGTGATTATTTTTGTGATAGACTATGTCTGGTGTAAAGTTCAAAAACAATGGAAGTAATAGTCTTTAGGCAAAACACATAACTGTTCCTGATAACAGTCTGCGAGGAAAAAATGGCAATTTTCAGAATTCTGCATAATAGCATGGACAAATAACCTTCCAGGAGCAGCTGTCATGGTTAATTTCTGCTCTAAGATATAAAAACAGGGATGGCTTTTTGATTAGATGTTATTCATAACTTTTTTATCACATTTAATTTCTTTTGCCTGAGTAGAGAATGGACAATTCCAAGACAGGAAAGACCATTAACATACTAGATTAAAATGTTTCCATGCATTTCAGCCCCTGTCACTCTGACTTGGACACAAATCTATCCAATTTCTCCACCACTGAGTCCTCAGAAAATCACAGGCATGCTGAAATTTTCCTAAACTGGCCTATAAAGTGTGGCAATGAGCCTTGTAAATACTGAGATTTTAGTGAAGGAAAAAGAGCAATTGCATAATTTGAAATTATGATGAAAGTTACTTTCTAGGTAATAAGGTGATTCAACAAGGTGATTTGCACCGTTTTTCTATTCAGCAGTTCGGATGCATGGGGAAGACTTACCCAAAAGAACAGAAGGATGGGGACAGATGATCAGAAAAAGGATGGAGCAAAGCATTCCCCTCTGCAGGGAGTCAGCTTCAACACTTAAACTAACTGCCTCTTTACAGTTTGTATAAACCCTAGACAATTAAGTACTCACCCAGGGCAGCTGACAATTTAATCTGGGGGTCTACCCATGTGAATTTATCCCAATTAACTACCACAGCTAAATCATAGCTGAGCCTAAATTCACTTGAGAAGCACTCACTTCTGGTCCCAAGCTTTTCCAATACATACATTAGCAAAGGAAAGGCTTGTATGCATGAGTTTTGCTAAAAAAGAAAATATATGTATATTCTATATCATTAAATAAAAACAATGTTAAAGCAAAACTATGCGTGCAATAATTAAACAAAAATAAAAAGCTCCAGCATACTTGAGCAGCAAACCTATAAATAGTTTCCAAAGAGATTCTCAACATTTCTAAAAATAAAAGCTGTCATAATAAGAGCATGTTGCAATAGCAAATCTTGCTGGAAAAAGTTCTGAACCTTGTGTCTGTGAACTAAGAGAAACTAAAGCAAGAATTTTTACGAGTCACTTGACTCAATATTATGGTACATTAACCTTGATTTTTATTACTGCTCAGCATTTTTGCTTTTGAACCAGACCAAGTCCCAGAAATACTAAAGAATACACACATGGGGGTGGGGAGGAGAGAAATAGGAAGATCTGGGTTGTAATCACTGAAAAAAATTGCAGCATGAGTACTGTGCTAAAAACCTGAGTGGGTTGTCATTTTATCTGACTGATTGGCTCCATCCATAATTAAACCCCAGCTTTTCTCCCCATGGGCTATGAATCAAGACACGAGTCTGAGAACGGTGCAGGAGGCAGAGCTCGGGATGGGATGTGGGCTCAGCCTCACTCCATCAAGGCTAGACTCCAGGAGGAAAGTCACTTGCCAAAACATCCATTTAACTGACCACCTCTTATTCAGTGGAATATCACATGTTTGCAAATAAAGTTGCTAAAAATAAAAAAAGTGTAACTGCTCTGCCTTTGCACTGATGAGAGAGGCAGAAGTTGCCTGTAGCTCTTACCCACCACAACTTTATTCTCAATTTATGCACCACCCTCTGTTTTATGGTTCACCCTGCAGTAAGATACTGAAAGTCAGAGCTGCTGATTGCCAGTATGAACCTTGTGCTGGTCTTTATAGTGCTTTGTACCAACAGCCCTTGCTGGAAAACAGTTTGGAAAATATTGGGCAATATTCTCCAGTCATTCCATGGGGATCACATGAGAGCTCTGAATTACCCTGGCCAAAAAGGAAGCAAAAAGGGAAATAAAAAAATAAGTGAAGATAGCATGCCTGATAATCCATTTAATTTATGTGCCTAAATCCTGCCCTCTGATAGAAATAGGCGACCCAGTTGCTAAACAAATGCAAGGAATTTGGGATCCACAGGTCACAGCAAAGCAAATCATCTTCACTGCCCTTGGCAGCACTGGAAAAGGTCATTTCCCAAAGATGTAGAACCCTAGGGCTGTTCCAAGAGGTCCAGGACACCCCAGAAGCCCATGGAAGAGCATGAAAGGCAGCACAAAGTGGGAGCAAAATCAGTTTCTCTCAGCCTCTTGAGGCAGCTGTGTCTTTCTGCATCCTTCCAGGTATGATGAAGAGCTGCTTGTGTTTGACAGAACAGGATGCCAGTGGTGTGGCTGGTGTCCCAACCCTTCCAGGCTTTCTCTCATCTGCCTCATTAGGAGTCTAATGATCTCATGATCATCCCAGAATCATCCCACTTTGTAGATTTAAACACAATGCAGATGCCCTTTCCCACTTTATGTTTGAGCCTCTCCTGGTTCAGACATACCTTTGCATTTGCCAGCAATCAAATGTCAGAGTGTTACCATGGGACTTTTCTTGAATAAATACTTGAATTCTGATTTCTAGTAACAGAGAGCTCCTGCACTGATTTGTAAATGCTGTTTTTCTATACTATGTAAGATCACCAGCAAATGGCAAGGTGCCTTTTGAGGAAGCCAAAACAGCCTGGAGCAAACACACTGGCACCCAAAACTAGGAGCCAACACAGCAAGAAATAAGGCCAGATTTCTTTAGTCAAACTGTCATGCAAGTGGTTCAGCTGTGGCTCACTTCGAGTGGAAACACAGCATATGCTGAGTATTCCAATGATGTGGTGAATGCAGTTAGGGCAGAAATACAAGCCCAGAGAAACACACGGCTGGGTTTACAGGACAGGCAACACGGTCCCAGTCAGCCTCCCTCAACTTCAACACACCTCCATCTATCCAAATATTTTTGAAAAATGCCTAAACTGCCTAATAGTCAGCAGTAAATCCCCTTACCCATAGAAGGGTGCACACAAATACTCTCACTTGTAGAAGTGTGCCTTTACTGGCCAGGAAATCACAAGTGGGTACACACAGGTGAAAATAAATAGTTGGAAATTCTAACTTGAATTTTTTTCTGTTACTCATTTGTGGCTCTCTCATTAAGCTAAATGATTCAGATGCCTTTCTTGTATGCTGGCTGGCGTGGTGAGGCAACGAGACCGGACCTCCAGGCCCACCAAAACTCCCACTGCTCCAGAGGAAATAGCTCTGAGAGCATCTGTGCTTGGAGCTGATTCTGGAAAAACTGTTTTGCCGTCAGTCCCATGGCAATATTCTTATTCATGAGCTCTCAGTCCAGATGAGAAATAGTTGGTGAGCTCAGACCTCTGAAAAGAGGGGTTTCCACTCCAGGATCAATGTTTAACAATTAATTTATGCCAGAATATCTTTTCCAGAATTTCCAAGCAAGAGAGGCAAAGTAGGCTCCCCGGATGGGTCTCTGTGCCAGTGAGACCTGCAGTAATTCTGCATTTGATCATATCCACCTGAAAGAACAAGAACAGTTTTGACTGCAAAAGGAATTTTCCATAGGAACAGCAGGAGGCAAATCATGGAGCCTAGATTTGCCTGTTATAGTGGCCAGTACTCATACAAGGCTCCCAGTAAGGACAGAGGGAATTTACCTGCACACAAATTTCACATTTTAACCCCAAGGGACTACTGACACCAAAAAAACAAAAGCCTTTCTGCCTCCAAAGTAGAAGCATTTGTGAACCAAGGGGAAATCTGAAAGCTCCTAACTAAAGGAAACATCTCTATGGAGAAACTCCTCCGTGCAAGCAAATTAGAAGTGGAAAAATATCAAAGCACTGGAGGGTTTTATGCAACAGTAGCCAAAACCTTGAAAGAAAACATTGTTAAAGGTTCGTTTTTTTCTCTTTTCTTTGGGGGGACTGTTCCTTCTGGAGTGGCCTACATTCTCAGGCCTGAATGCTCCCAAATTAATAGCTTTGCGTCCTCTTCCCTCCCCCCATCCCTTTTCTCTCTCTTTAGCCTAGTCCCAAGCCAGTGAAGTCTTGGCTGGGGCTCGTAATGAACTGGCAGAATGATAAAGAGATGCTGGGCTGGAGGGAGGTGGGGGACCCAAAGCCCACTAATAAGACCAGGATCCCCTACTTACGCCGTGCCCCACTGCGGGGAAGCCATTAAAGACCCACAGAATAGAAGAGAAAAGGAAGAAAGTTCTTACAGCCAGCCCTCCCCTCCCCGGGCCCTCTCCAGCGCTTTTTGAGAACAGAGCTCTCGACATGGCTAATCCCTCCACCGCTTAATGAACTACAAGCTTCCCTTTCACTTGGACAAAAGTTTCTTTCCTTTCTCGGGCCTAATCGCAGACAAATGGTCCCCCCACCACGATGCCTGTTAAAAACCCATTCCCTTTTTTGAGGCTGCGAGGCAGGAGGAATGCCACTGGCAAGAATAGGTACCCTTGAAATGAGCTCCTTCTGCACTTCTGAGAGAGATAAGTGGGAGATGACATTGGAGCTATAATGGAAAAAATATTTTCACAAGGCAGCATCTGTTGTTTCAGTGGATGCAGCCCCATTTTTGTTCCAGAATGCTTCTGTGCATCTGTCTATATCTTTTCTGTCAGTGAAACAATTACTGCCTGCCCGCCCTTTCTCTACGCACACATACATTACTGGTAGGAATGTTACATGGCTGCACAATAAAGCTGCCACAGTCTGTGCCGAGTTTTGCACAGATAACAACTTTCTGCAAGGAACAGTTTTCAGTTTCCTTTCCAAATGAAAAAGTAGGCATGACTTGGAGTGTTTATTCCTTCACAGTGCATGGGGTGAGCTCAAATATTGCTAGTTCCATATAGGAACAGGAAGATCTAATGTCTGATTGCATACAGAATCTTTGAACATAACAATTTTATTTTGGTACATAAATAATTCTCATTATTCCAGGATAATAAAGTGTTTGTAGTGCTCACTTCTGCTAAGCAACAATGAAATTGTAGCCATTTATTGCCAGGCTATTTATTTTAGTGCCTAACCTTTCAAATATAGTATGAATCTTTTATGTTGGATGTGGTTTTAGATGACCATTCAAGGTTGTTTTGTGCAGGTTTACACCACACACCAGTATAAGACCCGGGAATGTGCCAGGTCTGCCAAGCCTCTCTCCAGAGCTATGTCCTACGTCTCATACTCCTGTGTGTCAGGAAGATGTATGGGCTTTAAACAAGTAGGGACTGTTTGAACATCTAATCTGAACTCCCATCTAGTCAGTGCTGCTGTATTTGGCAAAAGCATTTTCCAGGAAAGCTTCCAGAAATAAGCTGAAGACATCAAAAGATGGAAAATCCATGCTTTCCCTCAGCAGTTTGTCCCAGCGGCTTTTCACCTCCACTGCCTGTCTAGATCCTACCTTGCTTTTGTCCAGACTCACCTTTTAGCTCTATCAGCTTATGCCTTTCTTTTCCTAAATTAAAGAACTGTTTAATATTCTGTATCTTCCGCCCATGAAGTACTTGCAGCCTGCAATTAAGCCACCTCTCAATCTTCCTGTAGATAAAGTTTATAGCTGAAGGTCTTTAAATCTCTCCCTTCAAGACCCTATCTTCATCTTGTCAACATTTGAGTGACTTTTTGTATAATCCCCATGATATATCAACATGCTTTTTAATGCATAGGCCCCTGGTTGTGTTTAACATTCCTCTATCTCACCACTGCTCTTCACATGGCAAAACTACCTCTCAGACCTAACATACAAGACCACACTACATGCACACATTCAGTTTCCTTTCCTATTACAAACCATCCCAGCAACAGCAACTGCAGCTTCCTGACAGGCCCCTGTGTAGGTACCCAGAGCTTTGGAAATGTCACCAGGAGACCAGAGTCTGTCTGGGAACACACAGATGAATTTTTCCCTGCAGACAGATTAGTTTTTCCCTGCAGTTCTTGCTCCTGCCCTGCTCTCCTACAAATACATTTCTGCCTGTGAGAAACTCACATTTTGGGACAAACCCAAAAAATGCAGAAGCAATTGAGGACAGTACAAGTAGGGCCAGTAACACCTTCAGAGCTGTGCAAGGCAATTCCACATCACCGTGTACTGCAGAGCAGAGAGAAGCTGAAACCCGCTGGTGTGCAAAGCAGCTCTGTGGCTTTGAGCCCATCTTGAACCACCACATTTATCTAAAACAGGGGTGATGACACATTTGGATGAATGAGGCCTTAAACTGAACTAGTAACAGCTACACATAACCAGGGAAATGCATTTTTGACAGAAGAGGTCTCTTCTAAGGGCATTTCCCATTACACCAACATTGAATTATGGCTCTCCTAGGAGAGGGTCTCCCCATTCCAGAAGCAGAACCTCCCTGATATCTGTGTTACTCCAGTAGCATGCAGCTTATCATCACCAGCTTGCAGCTGAATTCGCACCCCAGTCCAGGTGAATCTTTGCCAATGTCTCCAAAGCACACAGGCTATGAGAAATGACAAGCAGTAGTACTTTCAACCACGCATTTCTGACTCCCTGGTGCAGGCTCAGTTTCAAAGGGCCGGATTCTGTTCTTATTTCTCTCAAGCCTGTCTGCCCATTAGAACTTGCAGGGTCAAGCATGGGAGGAGGGGACTTCTACTTCAGAAAATCAAGCAGCTAAAAAACAAAAGGAATCCCATTCAATTATTCCCACCAAGCGGATTAAGCAATGAAAGCAACATATGAGTCTTTTGTGTGGTATTTTTTGCAATTAAGTTCATTTTTCCTACATTAGTAATATGCTACCAGAAACCAGACACCATACCCAATAATGTGAAAACAAGACAGAAGAATAGAGCCAAGAAGAGGAAGAAACAGAGTGGAAAATGCAAAACAGTAAACTATTCCTCTTAGTATTTGTTAAGTATCAGCAAGGGCACATCATAGCTGGGTCCCAAGGCTCACACAGCACTGAACTGCAGCAAAGCAGCAGATGGTGATGCAGCAGATTAGAAATTGCTAACAACTGCCTGTCTGGAGAGCTTTGCTTGGGATTATGGACTTGATGGTAGAATAAAAAAGCTGTGGTGACAGTCTCCAAAATGTAGGCATCCTTGAAATGGGAAGGGTCCAGGCTTCATGAAGATTTAATCTGCCTGTGTGTACTCTGCCCTGCCAGTGTTGGAGAAAGCAGACTGAAAGGTTTTGTGAATGTGTTACTAGAAAAAGTAACTAGATCATGTTACTGTTGTGAATCAGTGCAGCTGTGCTGGCACCAGCAGATCTGAGTCAAAATGTACTATCTGAGAGTCAGGCTTTAGAGACCAGGGAAAACGTCACAAAAATAGCAGTCTTTTAATGGGTTTACAAAAGATTGGAAAGGAAAAAACCCATCGTGGACTATGCCCATTCTAGAAGGAAAAACTAAAACCAATTTGCTTTGTTGTGGTTTGTTTTTTTTTAAAGACCACTTACATCTCTGACAAGGTAGGACTGAAGCAGCTCTGACAGGTCTCACAGACCTTCTCTGCCCTTTCATAGAGCCTGGTGTGTGTGCTGAACTCCTCATGTATCCCTCTGGTTTCTGGCCACAAGGATTCAACACTTTTCTCCTCCAGTGTTGATAAAACAATGTACAACATTTGAAGGATGATCATTTATACTGATGAGTGCTTGGAATAGTGACTGCAGCACAGCAAGGGAGAACAGAGAGCGCTGCAGCACTATTTAGTGTGTGGTGAGTGTCTAAGAAACTATTTCATTCAGAATTTCATTCACAAGGTCACCCCCATGTTAAATGGTTCTCAATTAAATTCCTGATAACTACCAACAGCTACTAGTTTATCAGTGTATCTCTAACTACAAGGTGACAGACAACACACATAAGTGTGAACTGAAGAGGGCAAAGGCACTGGCTTCCCATTTTACTGGGTATAGCCTTTCCCTTGTATGACCAGAGGTATTTACAGAGCAGAAGTCAGATGAAAGCTTGTGAGATGAGAGCTACTGTATCAGGATGGGCAAATGTGCATATATTTATCCCCACAGTTCTCCCAAGGACTCCCTGCACCTTCTGCAGAGGATAGAGTTTCTTTACTGGGTGATGTCCAAGCATCAACTTCTGCTGTTGGCTTTAATTAATGAAATGCTCTGACAATAAACTGCAGCAAGCCACATGCTGCACCAGTCGTGCTGAACCAGTGTGTGGTTTGCACACGCATTTTTGAAACCACATTTTCCTTGATGTGCCTGTAATTTGACTCAGTGGGTCAGTGCAATGTGCATCAGATGAGATAGGAGAGTCCTTCACAGTATCACTCACATGGCCAAAGATCTGAAGCAAATCTATTAAACACACCATGTTATTCCAGATATTTAGCTATGGAAACAAGATCAGGACCTGGCTTATGATCACAAGGAAAAAGTTCCTTATGACCTTTGTCTTCCAAGAGTGAAGGGGAAAATCTGCCACTCGAATATATATAAGGTTTACTGATATAGATTTCAACCTGGAGCAAAAAAACCCTAATGAGTGGGCCAAATGTTAAATCAAAGTAAGTATTTTACAGTAGTTCAGATTTGGGGTACCAGTTGTCAGTTCAACCACACACTGACCTCTTTCTATTCCAGCATCTTCCAACCAGAGCAATGCAGGATTTCCAGTCTCTCTTGAGAATGCAATTCTCCAAATAGCCTTGGAGCTTTACTGTACAATATCGACATATATATATATACACATTTCAAAATCGCACCTTTGCCTCAGTATTATTCTAATCAGTCTACAAGAAAGTATCTTAAAAATATAAATTTTTAGAAGTGTGATAAAGGGAATCTTCTCCCATAAGTGCTGCTCTGCATTCATGGAGGAGGCCCAGACCCCAGCAAGAGTTACCTTCATTGCAGAAGGCAAAAACAAGAAAGTGAAATAGCTGTCTAGTTTGGCACTATTTAATGCCATATATATATATATATATATATTTATATATAGTGTATATACATAGAATGGTGTGTGTATTTATATACAATGGTTTCATTTGACACAATTTTCCCTCAGTACAGGTGCTCCAAAAGCTGGTATTTTTGTGCTGTGTTTTTCAACCAAGTAAGATTTTGCTGGAAAATAAATAATGCACATGGGCTACCCCAAACTAAGGATTTTTCCAGTAAGATTGGTGACATCAGCAGCAAGACCTGTCACCACTTGCAGCCATGGGGCACAGTTAGTGGGTGAGATCCTGACATGTAGTGTACCCCACCAATGCACAGCGGGAGCTGTGGGAAGGGAGTACTCAAGAGTCTATTTCCATTTCCATGAGGAATAAACCCTGGCTAGACTGGCCAAGGTAAACACTGGCCTGCCCTCCCACCTGCCACAAAGGTCAGGGCTGGTGGGGCCCAGCCAAGTGCTGGCTGTGATCTGCTGAACGTGTGCCATTCCCCATGCAGACGAGGCTTTTCCAACACACAGCTACAGCCAGGCCTGGCAGATGCTCTTTGCTGGTGATTCCAGGACTTTTGCCTTGGCTTGGCTTCTCCCTTTTGGATGGGAGTCATCTTTAGCTGCAGACAGGCAGACGCCTGATGAGGGTCTGCACTGCAGGCAGGATGTGACCCATCAGGGATGACCCAAAAGGGCTCCCTTTTCCATGGCCTCCAAGTCCACACTCCAGCCCCAGGAAAGGGACAAGGCTGTGGTGCACAGGGTGCTGGATCTACCTCTAGCCATCAAGCAGATGAAGGCATGAAACGTGGTCACTTCATCCGCTGCAGAGCTCTCAAAGCTATAAAACAGAGCAGGAAAAGTTCTCTTTTAAGCTGCTGCTCTTTGTAATGAAGGCAAAAGGAATCTGTTAAATGAAAAATCCGATTATAATGGTCTCTCTGCATAAAAAAAAATAAAATGTAGTAACTTCTTTGCTTCCACAGTAACAGCAGAAAAAGAATCACTTCTCTGGAGACACAAATTAAATATTTGTCCTCTTTGCTGGTAGAAAGGGTGAGGTTTCTCTCATCTGCTGCACAAGTAATTCGTGAGCACTCCCCTGGTGTAACATTACCCTTCTCTGCCATCACAGCAGTGTGAGGAGATTCTAATCACTGCCCCTACTTGCTCTGCTTACAAGTCTTGCCTTAGAAGACAGGTCTCCCTTTGGAGATGGATTTTATTGTCAAATCCCTCTTTTCAGTGCTACAACCACAGCACAAGATCACAAAGAAAAGGGATTGTTTAAACACAAACCCACAACTGTTTGATCACAGCAATGTTATCACTTCTAAATGCAGCAGAGTCTTACAAATCTACAGGTATTTATCTAAAAAAAAAATCTGTTCCATGTCTTAAAGTCTTTATTCCCTCTTCACCAAAGACAGTCAAATTAAACTCAGAAAATGAGAATGGCCCTTGTATACATAATACATATAAATATAATATGCTGCCCTTTCCATACATTACAAATCTACTCAAAAATTGGCTCAGGCCAAAAGTCGGGATCTAAAAAATATCAGGCTGTGAAAACACATGGATCCAACAGAATTAAGGCCAGTTTACAGCAACACATCAATAGGGTAAACTGCAGCAGAGAAATTAAGGACCCCTTCCTCCCCTGAACTAGGCATAAATTCTAGCAAAGCCCTTCCTTCAGGCTAAATGGCTTTCTATCAGTACTTGTGATATTTGATGCAAACACTATGCAAACCTTTAGATTCTTTAAACTAAACAAGGAAAATGCAAAAATTTAGGAAAGAAATACACATAATGTCTTCAAATAAATAACTGTATGGCTACAGCCTAGTGATCTTACAAAGATGTAGGCTAAAAGTATGCAAGAGCAACTAATACGAAGCTCTTGAGAGAGATTTGAGAATCGAGCAAACTGAAGAGTAGAGAAAAACACATAATTTCAACATAAGTGGAAGCAACTTAATACCTTATTGGGCTGACTCAGAACATAGTAAGTTGAGTCAGATTCAGCAAAATAACATATCTTTTGAACTATGCATACTCAAATAAAATTTTGTTGGGATTTTCACAATATGTTACGATAATCAGTGATTTTTCTGAAATATTGTATTTATAATGTTTTGGAAATTCCATTTTTCCATCAAAAAATGTTTCTGGAAAAAGTTTCCAAATGGGTTTTGTAAATTGTGTTGGTTAAGGAAGCAACCATCATCCTGTTCACTGGACACTGGATCCTGCTTTGAGCTCTGGCTCTTAGATGTTCCCTTTTAGCCAACATAATTAAATACTAGAAAAAAAATACACTCCCACTGCCTTGTTTTGCAACAGCTTTTTTGGTTTCTTGTGGCATATTACTTTCATCTCCAAGTCATAAGTCAATCTTACTTTCATGAAGTTTCTTGCATTGCCAGATAAAGAACTTGTCCTTGGATCACAAAATAAGCTGGCAAGGCTTACTACTCCTGGCAAAACTTTACTAAATATGGCTCAAACGCCAAATTTACTATGAAAATACACAGAAGAGAAGACTCACATTGATTTCTTGTATTTTACCAACACACCATCAAATAGGTCTTCTGTGGCTAGCAATCCACAGGCAGGGGAATAAGGGTTATGTTTTATGCTGGACTTCATTCTCATGGCACACACCTACTCCTCCAGGCAAGAGAAGTTATTTTCTGGGCCTGGGGAAAAGTATTTGACAGTAACTGATGAGGATGAATGGCTCCCGTGTGCCTCCATGAGCCAGTGAAACACGGTAACACGCCATCCAGGATTTGTAATTCCGCAGCTTAGAGCACATTAGGAAAATAGCCCGATCGATAAACCCTCCATGAATGCAGCAGCACATTGCCACGTTATCGCACGAGTGGAAACAACAAATGTGTCACTGCAGTGATTGTTTGATGTGAAATCATGTGGAACGCCTCATCTGGAGCGCGGCCCGGTCGGCCCCTGTGAAAGCGATCCCCCTGGCGCCATGTTAGCGAAGGCCGGGCGTGAAATCCAAGCTCCATCTGCGCCGCCGCAGCCGCGCTTTGTGCCCGCTACGTGTCAGCGTCTGTTTTTATTTTCTGGCACCCTGAGCAAGTGTTAGAGACCCTAAATAATAAGTGACATACGGACACTTTGCTGGAAACAAGCACCTGGGCTGGGGCACGGCATTCATTAAGGCCTGACACGCTCACCCTCTGTGCTCTTTTCGGTCCCTTCTTTTCTTTCCCTTACCACACGATTATTCATGTGCCTACTGGCAATGTGAGAAATGGAAAATGCTGCATGCCCCATTGGCCGAACAACTGGACCATGGTTCCAGAAAAACTCTCCTCTTTTATGGTCCCTTTCATCCTTTTACACAGCACACTGAATAAAACCACAAGCACACCTTGGTCAGCTTCCTCGTTAGAGAAGACTTAGGCACTTGTTTTTTCTTCACTGCATCAAAACTAGGGATGCTGTACACAGGTGCACTCAAGCTAGAAGTGTTTATATGTTCTGCTTTAGATGAGAAAACAAATTTCAGGGGAAGCTAACTTCATCTCCCTGGTGTTATAACAAAATGGAAAAGGTCTGAATTTTTGATGCATGTTAAACTTCAGAGAAAATAAGAACAGTGTGCACTACGAATGATGATTTGAGGCTTGTGAGGGCTCTCTTGTCCTCGGCAACTAACTGCATGACTAGAGAAGTAAAGGAGAAGGCATACCAGTCAATCACTTCCCAAACTTGAAGAGGTTAATTAGCATTGAAATTTGTATTCTTGTAGAAAACAAAACAAATTTACCTTGTCAGCTTTACTGGTCTAGTCTATGGCATCCTAGTTTCTACTACAGAGCAGACAAACCAAAGGTCTCACACTTCACAAATGAAGAACCTAAAGTGGCTTTCACATTTCAGTGCAGACCCCAGTTTCTATAGCTGATGAGGCAGCAGAACCAGGAAGATGCAGATGGCTTGTGTTGGATAACTTGTGGGTTATTTGTAGTTGCCAGCAGTCCCACTCTCCATAGGATTTCCTGAACATCTACTGTCCTCCTTTGAGGAAGCTGTGCCCGGAAGGGTGGAGGGACGGTAATGGCCAGGCCACAGTGCACTGGGTAACACAGGACAAGATAAACATTTCCAGACCATGTGAAGGAGCAAGAGACTTAGAACTTTTACCTACTGCAAGCTCAGTCCAATGAGCTAAGGATGGGACAACCCTGAGGACTTTTCAAGAGCATCTACTTTCACTGGCAGATTATCCACTGCTATTAACAAAGACAATAATTGCTCCTTAAACTTCTAGTAACAACATGTGTGCATTTAATTTTGGGGGGGGGGTTGTTTGTTTAAAAAAAAATCTCCAGGGATTACTGGAATAATTTCCCTGGGCACCCCATGCTGCCTGACCTTCCTGGTGGCAAAAAACTGTCTTGGCTGAAATGGTGTGTGAAAGTAATACAAAAACATTAAAATAAAGCAAATACACACACACACACACACATATATATGGGTTCCCTGAAAAACAGGGAGAAGATTAATGATGAAGAATGTCATTAGTCTTTAAAAAACACAGCCTGCAAAAATGTCAAGTTAAAGGAGTGAAACACCAGAGACTCATCAAGCCAAAATCAATAAAGCAGCAGTTAAAAATCCATTTCCAGTTCAGGATAAACCTGTTGGTGCGTGGGGAAGGAAAAATCATCAGTGGTAGCACAGAAAAGACAGAAGCAAAACCAACTGTGGAGAATGTATAGCCTGAGGAGAGAGATGACAGAGCACAAACTGCATCACTCAGCGAACAGGTAACCATTCAGCAGGATGATGCAGGGCACATGTATGTGAGTCTGGAAGAGAGCAAGGCTTCAAGCTGTGAGACTGAGAGCTCAGAAGCAGAGACTACAAGATGACCAGCTCAACTTGAATTTTCAGGAGAAATATGTGGCAAAACTGGCTAATGTATTTTTTGGACACAAGGAGAATCCTACATAGAAATGGTAGGCGATCTGGCTGCATAAAAAATAGTATCTCAGACAGCATCTGGGTCCAGACTCGATGTCACAGCTCAAAAATTAAATGAGAAAAATGAGACAAAAAAAAAAAAAAAAAAAAAGTGTAAGAGTAAGCCAAAAACAATTAAGAGAATAGGAGGAAACACTTGTAAATGCTAAAGTACTCAATATATCCCACTAGCCAGAAAAAAGGCTTAGAAGTGAGTTAATCCTCCTTTAAAGAAAATACTGCATAAGCAACACATAAAATTGATGTCTCTGCAGTCCTGGTGAACAAGGCAAAATATCAGGCAGTGGCTGGTGGTGGGAGTTAACAAATGGCAAAGGAGCATTTGCAACATCATTCAGAAGTATCTTCACAACCTTGAGTAAAGAATTTTACAACCTTTTCCTGGACACTTACATAGATGTAGAGCTGTAACATGGGACCAAAGAAGCTGACTGGTCTTTCCAGCAAATCTTCTGTGTATTCCTAAACCTGTCATTTTTCATTAACAATAACCTCTGCAGGTAACACTAACTTCTTAAAAAAAAAAAACAAACAAAAAAAAACAAAAAAAAACCAAAAAACCAAACAAAAAACCAAACAAAAAAACCCCAAAAGAACCCAAACAACAAAAACCCAAGCCCTAATATTTCACCATTTTTCAAACTAAAGGAAGTAGTGTAGGGGAGGTAGCAATTGTGATGACATTTGAGATTATCCTATAATCCCGTTTCAATCTTCCAGCTGGGGCCTAGAGACGGTATGATTTGAAATCTGTGAAGTTATTTGATTTTAAAGGCTTAGTCGGCAAATAAAAGATGGTGTAGGCCAATGAAATCAAATTTGCTGTACAATGTGTAGTACGCTGGATCCAGATTTTATACGTGTCCTCTATGTGCTTACTCTGATATAAACAGTTACAGCAAACCAGAAATATGTGCTGTCTGTGCAAGCTAGACTGGAACTCTGTCCTTGCTCATGTCTGATCTCCTCACACAGAAGTCAGCAGGATCAGCCAAAGGCAGAAAAGTTCTCAAGACAGAAGGTATTCAACAACAACAACGACAACAAAAAAAAACCTAAAAAATTTGATCATGAAGGAAGAAAGGTCATGGAGAGTAGAGTAAGCATCTTTATATTCTTTGTACCATATTGTAGTGTGTGACTAGCTCTTGTCCACTAACTTAATCAGGAAGACATATTTTAGACAGTGACAAGCAGGAATGAATACAGACAGTCTTGTTTTCACCACAGGATATAGAGATTGGCTTTGGATGTCTTTCTGAAACATTCATTTGCCAGGCAGAATGGGAGCCTGAGGGCAGAATACTTCAAAAAAGAAAAATACATATATCCCAGAAGTCATGTAAAACACAGGGCTACACTGTCAGCTAGTGTAAATGAATGTAACTCCACTAATGAGAAGGAGCATCCACCGTTGTAAGCCAGAGGAAGATGACAAACTGAAATTGTGCCCTTGGTGACATCTGATCTATTCACAAAAATATGCAGGCCTTATGGGGCAAGTTTTACTATCTGTCAAGATTGTTTGGGGAATGTGGGCAGCTACATCTGCTGGGAGAATCAGGAGGGGCAGAGGGAGTGCTCTTGCATAAAAAATCAAAATTAAACATCTCGAGAAACAAACTCATCCCTCAGTTGCACAGAGGACAATTAACCCCTCTGGAGCTCTGCTCGAGATGTTCATTCCAATGCTCAGTTCTCACTCTCTTGTGGCAAAACTCCCATTAAAGCCATGCTCTCCTGACACTGTGTTGGTACAAAATGTGAGTAACTTTGCTGAAATAACCATCATGACCATTCTACCATAAAGCTGAGTTGCCTGTCAAGGGGAGTGCAATTACAAATAGAGAATTTATCTGACATGAGTGGCAGCATGGTCCAGTTCAGAGCAAATTCCTTGTCATTTACACATTTAGCTCTGTGTGATTTTAACCTTAGCACAGTCACTGGTAAGTCAATAGTAACAGAAGGGGCAGGGGGAGGATGATTTATTTTTCCCTCCTGCTGCTGCAGAGCAACTGCATATTTTCCTTGTCAACAGCTGTGGTTCGTATACACTGTAGAGATAGGTAGAAAGACAGGGAAAACCCCACCCAACAAACAAGATGTAGGACTCCCAAGAATCATTATTACATGCTAAGCATGCCAATATAATCCTATTTGCAGTCTCCTCTCTAGGTCAGCAGAGATTCCAGCACCCTTTGTCCAAAACAGTTGCTCCTCCCCAGGAGCATGTGCAAAGCCCTGTCCTTCTGCCACGCTGCCAAACCCAATGAAGGCTTTAACCATGGGAGGGTGAACAGGTCTCACTCACACACCTGGCTGAAATGCCTCTGCTCTTCACATTAGACTGTCATCAGAGCTGCTGTCTATCCTGCTACGTCTTTGTCATACTAAATAATCACTCAGTCTGTCCCAATGAAAATTAAAAATGTAAATGACTGTGAGGGTGGGTGAGGCCCTGGCACAGGTTGTCCAGAGAAGCTGTGGCTGCCCCCATCCCTGGAAGTGCTCAAGGGCAGGCTGGACAGGGCTTGGAACAACCTGGGATATGGGAAGATGTCCCTGTCCATGGCAGGGGGTTGGAATGAGTTAGTCTTAAGGTCCTTCCCAATACAAACCATTCTATGATTCCAGGGTTTTATAAGAATGTCGGTTTCAGCTTCCACAGTTCAGCTGATGAGGGGTAGCTCATCAAATGGCAATCACATCAGCACTGTTCAACCAAAGCCTGGGATTTTAGGTTATTTGAATTCAGCTGTAGCTCCACTATCAGCTTACTGATAGGAAAACACAAATGCATTCAGACTCAGCCCTCTGCCTCAGCTTTGATCTGGGTAGGGCAGCAAATACTGTCAGCTGTCTGTGGACACTGAACACGAGTGCTGACCTAAACCTTCACCCACCCTCTGAGACAAACTGAAATTGTGTTCAAAGAGGTATGTAAGTCCTTGCTTTACTCTAAAAACTGTCTTGAATTATTATGGCACCTTACAAGAAAGTTGATGTCACAGTTTCATGACAGAGGTTGTTCACTGAAATGCTGATTAACATTTGTGTTGTGATAGTGCCTCAAAAAATCCTCTGTCAGGCCCCCACTGTCTGCAGAACCCTCCCAACTGGCTGAAGTTGGTGAGGACAAGAAATAATGGTCAATTATTTCAAGTTCCATGAAATCCAAGAGAGCCTATTTATTTTAGAACCTGTTTTAAGCTGACTTTTTTTTTTTTTTCTGTAGAGCAGCACAGCAGAAGTTGAGGTCAGTAAAAAGAACCAAATTCAATTTTCCACTTTCTTTCACCAGAGAGACTTCTCAGGGAAAAATAACAGTGTCTAAGTGTCCCATAGTGACCATGTTATCCAAGTTTTTCAGTCTGAGATCTCATTTCATGTTTGTAATACTGGCTCTGTGAATGGCTCTTGGAGAAAATCATGTTACAAATACAAACATATCAGGAACAGATGCAGTCCCTCAGGAAACCATTTTCCAGGTGGAAAAGTAAGCACCTAGAGGACCCACAATAACTGTAATATTCATCTTTATAAATAAATAATATAAAATATTGACAGTTGTAGTGGTTCTGCAGCCAGGCTGAAATCCGATTTCAAACTAAACACCATGGAAAAGTAAGCAGCACTGCTGGCATGTCCACAACGCAGGTTGGAAGGAATGCCATAACCACTGACTGACACTTGACTCCTTCCCAAAAACCCTCACGAATTGCACAAAAACATCTCTCTGCACCCACTCTCCTTCCAGTCCCACTCTCTGGAGAAGAGCGTTGCATCCTCCCACGTGGACTCAAGTTTGATCCTGGCAGCCCCACTGATGAGAGCAACAAAACACAAAGAATTCTCCTCTCCTGGGCCAGGCCCTGAGCTGTGCCTACGTGTCTGGAGCCAGAGAGTTTCCTGCCTGGCTTTCACAATGCCAGCCCCTCTTTTGTTGTGCAGCACATCCGACACAAGGAGCTGCGGATCTGCTTTCATTCCCAAAGAAAGATCACCCACGGAGCGGGACCTCCAGGTGCCTGGGAGGGAATCTCCCTCTTTCACTCGCTGGGGTTTATGAGGGCTATCTTCCAGATTGCACAGCAAACATATGTCCTGATCCAAAAGATCATTCAAGTCAACAGAAAGGCTCCTCTTGACTCCTATGGGCTTTATCTCTTGTTTCCCTGGACTGCAAGGAACTGTAGGGCCAAAAATAGGGTCGCACAGATGACACAGGTCTCACCCCCAACCCCATCCTCATCCCCCACCTGCTCCTCCAGGTCACAGCTTTGTAGCCACAGGAAGATGTTTACATCATGGTCCTATTGACACAGGTCAGAGTTCAAGGAAGCCCAGTAAATCATGAGTCTAAATAGGGTAGGGCTGGGGCCAGGTGGAGGACAGAGGGGAAGTAATGAGAGCAGAACCATCTCTTTGAAGAGGAACAAATGCGAATGTTTACAGTCCCCCTGGTGCATTCTCCCTGTGCTGAAAACATGTTCAGACTCTGGTTGGTTAATCTGCCTTCTGAGAAGTTGTGCTGAATGGCAAGGATTATTCGTGCCATCAACAAGATCTGTGCCTATGCTACTCTGCAAAAATCCTAGTGGCATGGAAGGGAGCCAGTGCATTAGTCCTGTATTTTCATATACACTGTATCAGAGGTTTAACTATGCATTGTGTGTTCCCACAAGGTTGGTGAAATCAGGCTTTGTCTGGCATATAGTGGCATTCTTCTCAAAAAGGAGAAAGAAAGGAAAAAAAGCCCAATTAGCAAACAAGACAGGGCTTGTTTCTGCACTAAACCACAGTACATTGTTTAACAATGTTCCACAAATCCTCTTCCTTTATCGTTAATCTGAAGGCATCTTCTTTTTCCCCAGCAGAGGATGTCAGATCCAGCTCCATTTCTGGACCTACAACATTTCTGGGTTTCCTATCCTCTGGCAGCCCAGAGGATCTCAGATATTCCCACTGTCTGTAATTACTACACAGTGAATTACCACTTCACTGTCACTTACTGATTTCTTCTGCCTCATTAGGACTCCAGGAGTGTCTGATGAGAGCATTTAATTAAAGTGAGTACATACTGATAACAAGGCCTTGTGATTCTTTTGTCCATCTGTTTGTTGATCAAGCAAACTCAAGGGGACAGTGCAGGACAAAATGAGTGGAGGGACAGTAAATAGAGAGAGTCAAAGTCCAGGTGTGGGACATTGACCCAGAAAAATCAAATTTCACGCTGAGAACCACATAGCAAAGGTGGACAAGCAAAGGTGGACATAATATTAGAAAAGCTTGACTTTTCTTCCTTTTAAAAACATATTGTCCATGTTTGAAAGACATCTGAAAAGCATTTGTGTGACAGTGATGTACACAGGCTTCTAAAAGGAGGTGTAATCTCGCTGACAGGCTCCATCCACTTGGCAAACATAACCCAACCTGTCTTCAGCACGCCCTCTTTACTATTGCCTCATCTACACCAGAAATATTATACTTGCATAGCTTTATTTCCAGACCCTTTCTTGCTCAAACAGGCACAGAAAATTATCATGGACCAAATCCTGCTATTGTTAGCAAAATTGATTTATTCCAGCTGAGCAGCTGGTCCAAGGTTTCATTTGCCGTGCAAGAAAGTCCCAGCAGAGATTCACACAAAGAAAATGATGCCCAGGTAACAGCAACACTCACTTGGCTCCCTGGCCATAGCCTTGGCTGAAATCACTGTTATTAGAAGGCTGTTTAGGCAAAGAAGCCATTTGGGCAGTCAGCCTCCCACTCCTGCAGCTTTCAGTGAAATCTCCTACTTGTCTTGAACCTTTTTAAACCACAAACATTGCTCCTGATGAAGTTTCTTTCTACATTTTAAAGGCAGCTACTGCATTTTGCAGTGGACCGCAGTGGCCTGACTGTGCTGTTCTACAGTCAAACAAATTCTTGCCCACAGGAGCTGAAAGGCTCCTCTCTTGAGGCAACCACAGAGAAGTCTGTGGGATCAGACCAGCCTTTCCTACATAACCTGTACATTTAGATGTTGTAGCTGAAGGTCATGAGAGATCACAGGCACACCTGCACTGACCACCACCTACCACATGGCATGACACATTGCCTAGTTCCTTCACTGGAAATGCAAAAATCTTAGCACAGTTTCAGATTTCCAGGCAAACACAACAAGCACAACCAGGAATGCCCAACCACTCACTCCAGACCTTGGTGAAGAAGAGGGCCAATCCCCTGAGGTAAGTTCCAGTGTTTCCAACATCCCTGACTGATAAAGTATATTGAGAGATCCCTGAGAAAAGTCCTAAAGAAAAAAATTGCTGGCTCCAACTCTGGCAATGGGAAGATCTTGCTGTGTGAGAAATACTCAGAACACAGATATTGAAATCACTGTAATGTCTCAGAAACCAGACAAGGGGCCTCCATTTTTTGGGTAGGGTCTACTGAATCAGGTTAGAAAATAGGATAATAGGAATTTGTCCACAGAAGTAACAATTTTCCTTATGATTTCCTGAATTTTTGGGGGTAGCCTGTCAATTTTAACCATGTAGGACCACAGCCATTTCAATGACTGCTGGTTTTGTTATTTGTTATTTACTCTGTAGCTGTTGCCCAGAGACTCCATTTAGGCCATGAGACTCAGACCAGGAAAGCACAAGGTAACATGGTTATACAAACAAGTCTGATGTCTGGTTTGCAGGTTTTGAGATGTTATTATTATCATCTTGTTGTTAGGTAATTAACCATAAGATGCAATGGTATCAGTCATCCTTCCTGGCACCTGCTTGGCCACATGAGTGATAAGCACAGCCCACAGTTTTGCTTTTAAAAAGGGACATGCACAATTCCCTCTTCTGGCTTCCTGGAACAAAATACTTCAGTCCTATCTGCATAGGAGAAAACCTTGTGTTAGCAAACGTAATTATCAGCACAAAATTTGTCCTTCTGACCAATGATTGTTGCTTTAAAAAAACACATTAAGTGATTTCAGGTGTTTCACAGAAACCCAAGTGAGTGACATGTTGACATTTTTAACTGTGTCTTGGCTCAGGCCTTCTGAAAAGTCAAGGACGAGCTTCTTTCTCTCCCTGCAAATTGCATAAGTACCTTTACTTTCTCAAAAATAGTTTGTACCGTTTGGTTGTTGAATTCTCTGCTGCTCTCCACTCCATGAATTCTGAGGCTGCTGCAGGTATTTTTCAGGACCCTCACTCAGTACGAGGCGGGCACAGGTCTGGATGAGCACCCAGCACATGGTGCTGCCCACTCTGCTGAGAATGAAGTTCACCAGCTGCAGCTGCTCAGACAACTTTCCTAACACCATCCCATGATGCAACGTCTCCTGCTCAGAAATTACTCAGAAATCCCCACTTACAAAACAGGACACAGGAAGAGTGGTTTTTTTAGGACACGCAGGACAGCCTGGCACAACCACAGCTCTGTCAAAATATGTGTCCCTCTGTGGGCACAGAAACACTTCTGCATGGTTGAGTGAAATGACCCGCCATGCTCCAAATCAGCACCAGCTGCAGTTTTCTCCATGTTTTTAAAATTACATGTGGCTCTCAAGAGCCTGGCAAATTGTCAACACAGACCCTAGCCTGGTGTAATTTAAGTGTCCTTAATCCAAATGGTATAAAAGGAAACAGTTACAGAAACTCTGAAAATAAAGGATGATGTTGGGTTGATGGCTTTCTAAATATTTCTTAAAATCCTGGGGATGTTTTCTGTAGACTTTTATTTTCAGGCAAAACTTTAAAAGCCTGAGCTGCCATCACTTTCCAGAGGAGCTAGTTGAAAGGCTATATTTAGAAGGTCTTGTCAAAAAAGTTTCCTTTAAATCAGCCTGCTTAGTCCTACCTACAAAAAGATGTCATTTTCTACTCATATGCTTTACTTTTAGCTATTTCCATATGTACACATTTTTTAAAAGAGAGAGACGACAGAGCTACCTCCTAAACTTAAATTAAACCATCATAAAAAGCCCGTGGAGAAAATGCCAGCTTTGTGACTAGTAAAAACCAACATAGTATTTTCCTGGCACAGTGCAAATGACTGATCCAGTGGCTGTTATCTTTGAAAAATGCTCAAACTATGAAATTCTTGGTTGGTTGGCAGTTACCAAAAACTTGTGGGCAGAATCTGGCTTATGTGATTTAAGCACTGCTTAGCATCTGTCATAGAAAGCCTTAGGCTGAGTTTTCCTCTTTTGCAGAAATGCCATGGAACTGAAAGAAAACCTGAAAGCACAAGGAAGAAGCATGTGAACAGAACTGCTCAGATACTACTACTGAAGTGTTCTTCAAGTGTCTTTAACCATCACAAATTAATATGATCCTGTCTTCTTGGGGATGATTAGATGATCTCTTTCTGTAAGTCTTTTCCAGCTCTTACATCTATGATTCATCCCTCTTGGGCAAAACATAAAACCAGTTTGCTGATCATCCATCATCGTTAAAAATCTCATTGCAGTTTTTTAAAAAAGCAAAGGAGTTTGTTCCAGCCAAAATTCCAATTTACGTAATTACTGTACACTGCATACCTAAAAAACTCCCTTTGGTTTGAATCACAGAAGCATTACTCTAGAATATGTTCCAATCAGAGGAAACAACCTTCATTCTTCATTTTCTTGAAGACTGGGCAGTCACCTACCCAAAGTGGACATAAAATCCTATTTCCACACATTCTATGTAGTCCTACTGGGTAAAGCATCATACAAGATACTGTGCAGGAGAAAAACAAGTATTGTATGTGGGGCAAGCCATGGGAGTGTAGGAACAAGGACAGAAAAACATCTTTGCTTGATATGACATGCTTTGATATGACTTTCTTCTGCTGCAAAGCTAAAAACTTCCTCAGTGAGTACGGGGCACAGACTTCCCAGCAGATCTCACCCTATCCTGGTCCCTCATGGATATCAGCTTTTCTTCACCTCCCTTGAGCAGGGTTGGGTCAGAGAGGTCTCTCAAGCATTAAGCACATTGTTCAAAATGGCATTATCTATGGAAGTATTTCCCTTACCATTTTTCTTATGGAAAAGTGATTTTTTTTTAATGTCACAGAAACAATATTCTCACAGAAAATCCTGGTTCAAACCCTAGAAAAATTTAGAAAAGAAAATCTAGGGGTTGTTCTCTGAATGATCAGTGCTCTAGTCTTCAAGGACTTGTAGTGGGAGGTGAAGGAGCAGGTTTTGCTACAAGCCACTGAGAACTGGGAGAGGTGGTGACCCACAGCTGCAGCCCTAGTGCTGCTGGCAGCTATGGAAAGGAAAATTCAGCCACTGCAGCCCACTCTGACAGCAGAGTGAAGACCACTGCTGCTCTCACAGCCAGTGAATTCCATAGCACAAACCCAGCTACGTCTCCCATCTGCTAAACAGGGACATTTACCCAGTTTTCAATTATGACAATATTTCCTCTGTGTTGCTGTTAATGAACCAGCACAGCATGGGGTCCAGTGCTTTGCACTCTGTGCAGACAGTATTTCTGTTTCAGGGGATTCCCAAGGATCAAACTGTTGGGCGCTTATGCCAGGGGAATACCACACTCTGCTTCCCTGGGTGTCCACTGTCCTGGCAGCCACAGAGAGGAGACTGTGCTGGGCATGTCCACGTCCTGATATCCCATTCCTAAGGCCAGCAAGTAAGACCCCATTTAAGGACATTAACTCAGTGATAGTAAGGTGATAACATGGTTATCAGCCATAATACAGATAATTTTGTAGCACAGTGTCCAGTACAGATTCTAACCTCAAAGACTCTTCAAAAAACCAAAATTCCTAGGGAACAGAAATCATATTTCATTCATTATAATAAGGCTATAAAGGGTGTTAAAACCTAAGACCAAACTGCTGCTGCAGAGGGTGAACAAGAGTTACATCGCCTTCATTGGACTGGCACACTCTTAACAGATCCTTCTGGTCCTGAATTTAACAACAGAAGATGGAAAACCTCAAGCATGTAAATTTAACTTGGATCAAAAAAAAAAAAAAAAAAAAAAAAAAATCCCACCAAACTAAAATACAAATTAAAGTGGAAAATATCCATCATAGTCAGGGTTTAGTTTAGGCAGCAGAACTTTCTAAATTGTAAAAGGATTATAACTTCCATATTTGGTCCAGGCATGTCTGTGGAGGTACCCTCACCCTGTGTATTCTCCTCTTCACAATGAGGCATTCTAGCTTGATTTGATATACTTTATAAGCCTGTCTGATTAGCAAATTTCAACACACAGTGTCTTCCATATGAGTTAGAGAAGTTTTCTGAGGCACCACTAGATCTCTCTTTGTGCAGGAGCCAACCTGACACTCATTGTTCTCTATCAGGTATATGTGTAGCTAATAGTAGAAAGCCAAATCAAAAGGGGATATTGAATTTTTGACAGTGTGTCTACCTCAAACTAGCAGAATGAAATTAAAAAAGAAAATATTTAGGTTCTATATGAGGAAATAAAAACCCCAAAACCCTCTCTTGAGAAAAATAATATCTCTTATTAAGTTTTGGAGATGAAGTAAAGACTTTTGATTACAGCACCTGGACTTGGAACGCAGGGGCTCAGTTTCTGGTTTCTGTACAAACTTCTTTTGGGACTTCAGGCAAGTTCCCTCACTCAGTAAAATGGGACAAGGCCTGTCACTCATTATTTTTCTGTGAATTTGACTTACCCTGTAACATCATAGGGGTGAGGTGTATTTCTTGCTACATGTTAGAAGAATGACTAGCACAAAATGGCTTTGCTTTCTGTTGGCACCTCTGAGCGCACTGACATAAATAAGGAATGATCCAAATGTATTTAAAGCTATCTGGGAGAAAAAGAAAAAATTTGGCTGATGGGGACAAGACAGTAATAAAAATAAATAAAAAACCCCCCAACTCTGAGGTAGGAAAGGTAGAATTCATAGCTGGGAACAGGCAATAGATTCCTGAGATCTTTCTATCCTGGCAGATCCCCTTTCCTCAATCACTCACCGAGGATCTATGGTATCATCTGCCCCTTTTTCACCCAATAGACCCAATTGTCTGCTGCTGTCTCCTCTGCTGCTGGTCACCATGGGAGAGGTGTGAAAGGGCATGAAGAAGATAATTCCATAAGCCCTATTCTCCCATGGTGTAAACCTTGATCCTGAAAAAAATACATGCCAGGGTTTTTTCTGCAGATAGAAAGCAGATTTCAAAATGGGAGAATCAAATTCAACCTTGCCATATTCCCAAGAAAATGGACTACTCAGGCTAGACCAAAGCTCAAGGGACTGCAGGAGGCAGCTTTTTATCAACACACTTCTGGCCATCACACCACCACACTTCAAATTAAAGGTCGGCAAAAGCCTCCACTTCATAAACCTCTATCAGGTTTTTCACGTCATACCAAACTGCAAGTGACAGAGAGATCTAAGTGGAGAGGGAGGGAGGAGAACTAATGCACTAAGGAAATCAAATGCTGTGCACGACTGACACAACCACTAAATATTTACCTCCATTTAAAAACTTTGGCTATTTTCCTTTTCAGTCCTATCAAATCACCTTCCTAATCACATGCACTTGTTATTTCTCCCCAAGGGCACGAACTCAGCTTGTAAAACATCTACTTGAGGAAAAGCAAAGTGTTGCTGGTGTGACATGAATTGCTGTGGAAATGCTGCTCAGGGTCTGGCTCAAAGGCAGGCTTGAGCCATGGGCTCATGGCCATACTGCAGGCACGAGTCTGAATATCACTCTTCTCTCCCTCTGTACCTTCAGATTCAGCCCTAACCTTTCAGGCCATCAGAACCCACATTTCACTCATTTCCTAAAACACAAGAATTCTAATGAAAATCTCAGCTCAGCTGCTTTTACCTGAGCCTGAGATCTGCCACTTGAAATAAAAGAACTACTATTTCTATAACATTATATTTGCAAGGAAATTGTTTTAGCAGAAGCCACGCAAATGCTGAACCTTTTACAAGATGTGAAGATCCACAGGAACTGAAGAAGTTTTCTCCCATGACTGTTGCATTGTTTTACACAAGGAAGGATGACAGGAGGTCAAAAGCAATGCAGGAACAGGAGCCTTTGGCCAACTTTGTGTGCCGAGGACTAGAAGTCCCAATACAATTTGCTCTGCATTATACAGAGTAATACAGATTCTTTTCAGTGTCCCAAATCCTGCTCCACCTCCTCAACAGTGGCACATAGTCTCTAGAGTAAGAAAAAATTGCTTTAAAATATTTTACCCTGGCTAAAGTGTTAAACCAGGCTTCCTTCCACCACTCAAAGCTCACTGGAAAAAAAAAAGCCCCAACCTGGCTGCAAAGAAAAAATCCAGAAAAGTCTTTGAATTATCTAACATCCAAGACAGAAAGAAGCAGAAATAAACCGCTCTGTCTCAAGAACTAGACACAGAAATTAAAAGAAAAATACTTTAAAATAGTCTTCCATAGTTTAAGTGTGACCCTGCACTAATGACATTCTTAGAAACCTCATTAAAGAACTGCAAAGTATTATTGTTGCAGCATTAATAGCTCCATTGTTGTAGCATAAATAACTGTGTGAAATTATTCCAGATGAAATGCAGATGGAAAGGAAGAGGGTGCCTCACACTCCTTCAGAACTGTATCTTCAGATGGCTCTTTCCAGCTGAAATTTCCTATTCTGTGTCCCAGCAGTGCAGGTCTGCAGCGCCTTACACACTGGAAATGCTAAAACGAAGCCCACAATGAATAATAGCACTTTTGTTTCAAACATTCCCATGGTTTCTTTTGAGATTTCTCTCTCCCACTTCACAGATTCTATATTTTGCTGACTTTTCCTTATAATTAAACGTCAGCCAGCAAGGAATTGGCAACAGTTGTGGGACGATTGCTTCTACTCATCTCCCCCTTGCTGAGGAAAGAAAAAAAAAAAAAAAAAGAATTTAAAGAGATAGTCTGTGTGAAGCAGTGAAGCTGAAACTGCAAGTTGCACGTTTTTGGAAAGTGTGAATCACAGAATCATAGGATGGCCTGGTTTGGAGGGGACCTTAAAGAGGAAGTGCATTCTATTCCTATTCAGCCCTCCCAGCACCTTCCATGGGCACGGAAAAATCACAGCCAGAGAAAAATGACACTTCTACTCTGGATGGGGGGACAACCTGGTTAGATGTCCCTCCTCCCTCTACAAGTTGTCAGAGATGTGATGCTTCATCTCCACCATGCACAAGGGACTTGGATCAGCATGAAGGAAGAAGGAAGGATGAGAAAAAATAGACCTGGGAGCCAGAGTAGCAGGAATCATTCACTGCACAGAAGAGAGAGGAAAAGCTGGCATAGGGATCTCTGCCACCTTAGACTCCACGGGTAGGAACTTGGTCCCCTTCTAATCTTTCACACAAAACTCCCTGGCACAAACTGTCTGGCTTACTCACTTTCCTAACTTATTCTCTTTCATCTTTCCTAATGCCAATGAAAGCCCAAGAGCCCCAAGAAACAGCTTTGCCATTGCTTTAACACGAGCATGCTGCTTGCACGCAGGAATGAGAATTTAGCCTGGAGACATAAACCCAAATATACAGCTGTGTATGGTATGCTGAAAACTAACCCAGCACAGAGAGCTGCTTTTATGGGCAGGATTTGTTTTTCCAAATGGGATTTATTTAAAAGAAAATTGAATGGTTATAAAGAGCTCACTCTAACAATAACATAGAAAATGAATCCAGTGTTCACTGCCGGCTTTGCTTCACAGTACAATCCAGACAGAGAAATCTTCTTTAGAGGGTCCTGGCAGCAATGACCTGCCCTGCAGAGCAACCCTTGGGGAAACAGATGGCTAAAAACTGGGACTCTGCTAATGACTGAAATAAAGGCAGGAATTTCACTGGGAGAGGGTGCTGCAATGACAGTGTGAGGAAGTGACTATGGGAACACGCTGTTTCAATAAAACTTTTTCATATCAATAGCATGGCAAGGCTCTAGGACACACACAGGACTTCCCTCTCCAGGAAACTGTTGGCACATTCCCCATTTCATCACCTTCATAAGGGCCAGGACTCCTTAAGTGACTTAGCTTCCCTAGGTGCTCCAACCAGTATAAAGCTTCCTGTGAACAGCCTTGTTTCAATGTTTATGGTATTTTGGTAACATCTATGGGTACCACAGAAGTTTTTATCAATAAACCCCTTTAGGTGTCAGCATGCAGAGTCCATAACCTGCCCTACTGAGTTCCTTAAAAAGATGCACTCAGGACCTTTTAACCACCACTCTCTTCAAACCCTCTTCTCTGCTTTTCCCAGTGCAGAACAATGTGCTGCTGCTTCCTTTGTCCTGCTTGTCTCCTTCAGTATGTGTCCCAACAGGCCACTACACTCAGTCACAGGAGTTTGACTGACTGAAGAACAGAAACAAAAATGGTTCAGAGCTGTGCCAGGGAAGGTTTAAACTGGACATCAAGAAGGATTTCTCTACCAAGAGGGTGGTCAAACACTGGAACAGGCTTCCCAGAGATGTGGCCAATGCCCAAACTGCCAATGTTCTAAGAGATGCTCTCAACAATATTTTAGCTTTTGGTCAGCCCTGAATTGGTCAGGCACTTGGACTAGATTGTTGGTGTAGGTCCCTCCCAATCAAAATAGCCTATTCTATTCTAAAAATAATTAGCCATGACCATTAATGTTTCTGATTCTACTTGCTTCAGAATTCCAAATCTACTTCAGTGACTAATTAGAGAGAACATCTGATGTTTTTCGTCTGGGGCACATCAAAGACCTTCCTTCTGCAATTAGGCACTGGTCTTCAATCAGTCCTGTCCAGGACAGTGAGCCATGCACTGTTGCACAGATGTTTTCAAGTCACAAAGCACAGTGGGTGCAGGGACAGCTTTTACAGCTCTTACTGGAAACCTATTAAGGTCATGATATTGAGAAAGAGCACAGTATGGCCTTCATATTTTAAGCTTTGGAAATACCAACCCCGGAGCTAAAAGATTATTTATACTGGAAGCTGACTACTAGGCAGCTGCCAGGGTAGAGCCAATCAAGGGACTGACTGGTCTATTAACCCTGACATATTCCCCAGCCCATCGTCTCCCCATGGCCCTCCACGGCTGCTGCACGGATAAACCAAGAAGTTCTGATGAAACACCAGCCACAACTAATGTTTTTTAGCCTGTCCCAACTAAATCCAGGCAGGGAAGACACAGCTGATTATTCAGCTCTTATAGACAGAAATCTAGAAACATGGATTAGTCCTGGGACAACCTTTCCAGACTCTGCAAGAACTTCATCAGCTTTTTCTTCCTAGAGAGAGACATCAGCTTGCCAGTCCTCCCCACAGATGCTCTAGTTTTAATCCAAAATAGCTCTCAGCATATCCCATAACTGACCAAGATCTCACTCATATTTCAAGCACATTGGAGCACCCTTTCCTCCTCCTGCACTCCAACACTCAGCAACCACCCTGCACCTGAACTAGCAGCCTCCATTGCCTCTATCTCACATTACCAAAGCTCCACCTTTTCCCCAGCAGACCTTGAGGAAAGATGTCCTGATTTAAGGTGAGTCTGATGCACCAGGCTAAGACAAAATTTACCAGACTCCACTCTCCTTTATACATATCAATTTCTAAATTTATTTATTTATACTTATTTTATTTATATTTATTTTCACCTGCATAAGTTGATTGTCCTGCTGGCCTCAAGCTGTGGTAGGGGAGGTTTAGATTGGATATTAGGAAAAATTTCTTCACCACAGGGGTGGTCAAGCACTGGAACAGAGTTATTACTTGGACTCAATAATCTTAAAAGTCTTTTCCAACCTAGACACTTCTATGATTCCAGTTTGGAGATAAGGCAGCTGAGCAACTCATCACTCTCTACAGCTTCCTGAGGAGGGGAAGTGGAGAGGGAAGAGTTGAGCTCTTCTACCTGGTATCCAGTGCCAGGACATGGGAATGGATCCAAGCTACATCAGGGAAGTCTAGATTGAAACCTGGAAAGCATTTCTTTACCCAGAGGTTGTCAAACACTGGAACAGGCTTTCCAGAGTAGGGGTTGATGCCCTGAGCCTGTCATACTTGAGACATTTGGACAATGCCCTCAGCAGCACACATTAACTTGGTCATCCCTGAATTCCTCAGATGATCATTGCAGGTCCCATGCAACTGAAATAATCTGTTATATTCTATGCTATCCCATTCTGGTACATTATACAACATGAAAATCAAAAAAGGTGCATGAATTATATGACAGAAGCAGATTTCTAAGACTGTTGTAGACAACTTGCAAGTTATTGTTTCTTTTACAATTATATTGGCGCATTTGCTGAGAAATCCACTGTTACCCAGTGCTAAGGAAAGCCTGTCAAACAGTTACCAGTGTTAAAAAGAGGTATTTCCCTTACTTAACCTTTTGAGGAACAAGAGGTTAACAGAAAAGGTAAATTGTAAATCTTTCCAATTTAGAAAGTGGGACCATTTCAGCAATATTTTCAAGGAAATCTATAGCCAGTGTGTTCCCAGAATTAAAATGGAAAACCTGACACCTTTAACAATTTCCTGCCACTGTATAGCTGTCAGCATTGCATGGATTCTATCAACCCAAAAGTTAAGTTTCAAGGTTAGGAAACCTTTGCATTCATAAGCTCTTGGGTTGTTTTTGTACAGTTTTCTTCCCTCTGCAGCCCCAAGATACCTGGCTGAGGAAAGGCACCACTGTGGGTTTTTTTACGGGTTCTTCCTTTCCCCATAAAACAGGATGCAATAAAGATCTGCACTGGGGACTTTTGGACCACTCCCATAGCTCAAATAAGTTTCCCCTCATGTCAAGTCACGAGACACAACTTTCACTGGGGCTGTGAAGAACCAAAGTGTGGCTGCAGCTAAATCCAGATGCCAAACCAAAAAACAGAGCCCCTTGAGGATGAACACAGTCCCTCTAGGGGCACACGTTATGTAAGACTCAGGTAGAAAGCAATAACCAGTGGCACACATGGTTAAATGGTCTGCTTAAATACAAGAACCAGGATCAAAATCCAGGTTTTTAACACCTCATGTCCACTATGCTCTGCCACCCCTGTCTTGGGATAATGTGCTGATGATAATTCAGATTATGGAGGACTGAGGTGAAGTTACGCCATGTTCATGCCACTCATGGATGTACACAGCTTTTACCAGCTTATCAGCCTAGATAAACATTTTTTTTAAATTGCAATTTCTCTATTTCTTGGCCTTTTCCTCACATGTAAATCAAAGTCAAATTAGCATCACCAAGATCACAATAAGCATTGAGAGTCATCAGCAAGGAAAAAGATCCCAATATTTTATTTTTCTTTCCTGTTTATTACAAGAAAAAAAGCTGGTTTTCTTCTCCTGAAGTGTTCTAGGGTATATAATCAGCTTATTTAATCACTGTGAAGATGTTCACATGCCTATGTCTCAGCCAGAGATGCCCAGGACACAAGAGCAGTACAAGTTATTATTTGATCACTTTTAATAACAAAAGCAGTATAACATCATAAACTCAACTCAAAAAGCACACAAAAGCACATAAATCACTGAGAGGAGAAAAGCAGAAGATCGAAAGGGGAAGGGAGCTCACAGGGAAGGAAGAGACTACGACTGCAGAAAATGTTTCTATGGTGCTCTTAATTTTTACCCCCATCATCCCCTACAATATGCTGCCTTTAAATTTTCTTTTCACTACAGAGAGAGCACTTGAGACAGGAGCAGGCATTTGGTTCAGCTGTCCACTCTCAGCCCTGCAAAACCACAGGGCACTCTCTGTATTCCCACCTCCACCGTGCCGGGGAATGACATCAGCCCTGCTCCAGGGAGCTGCCAGGCCAACAAAAATAACTGTTACTGACCAAGAGCGCTGTTGCAAGGAATATTTTTGGAACTGTACTCCACATTCCTCTGAGTCCCCTGCTTCCTAGTCCAAACATATCATGGCCTAAAAATTCCTCACATTTTCTATGCAGTGTTTCCTTTGGGCTCACACAATGGGGCAGTTCTTCTGCTCAGCAGCACTAGTGTTCTGGAGAGGGAAGGGAAAAAAAAAAAAAGGCTGGAGCACTAAATAACCCTAATGGCAACCACAAGGGCCACAGTGTTATTTTTAGGTCAGAAAAATGATGCAGAAGGAAACAGAGTCACCTCAGAGTTACCTTGCATTGGCCTTTACTGAACAAAAGGCCAAAGAATTTGGTTACCTCTTCCATGTGGTGGTAAGGGGACTCACCTATGTCTGTGGTGAAGACACAGCTATTTAGTGGGGTTTTTCATGGAAGGAGGTCAGGAGGATGTGGCATCTCCCTCCAACAGCAGCTCTGGGACTGTGCAGAGGTAACATAGACCCAAAGCCTCCTTAGGTCTATGCTGAGCCTCCTCATCACTGCAAGAAGCACAGACCAACAGAGGCAAGTCCTAGGTTGTGTCCAGGCTGTGCAGCTGCCATTGTTTATCCAGAAAAAAAGGCAGGAGGCCCTCCAACATCCTACCCAAGTGACACTGTATGATCCCTTCCACTCCCACGTCTGTCTGTGTATTGGCATAAGGCCATTTTGGAAGCCTCCTACCAGCAAACAAAGGAATTGGGCAGAATGAACAACCATAAATATTCCAGCCTAAGCCAAACATTGGAAAAAAGCTCTTACGCCTTCTTCATATGCATTTCTACCGTTTTCTTTTTTCCTTCACTGGAAGAATGCCATTTACCTTATTATTAAGGTAAAAGGCATGGCTGATCTTGCAGGGAGAAGTTACATGTACCTTCCAGCCCATGTTCTTCTCCAGCTCTGTCACAAGCACCACGATTTTCCCAGTCTGGGTACAAATTTCTATTTGAATAGAAACAGGCTATTAAACAACATGTGCTTCACTGGCCAATACTTTCTTTCCTTTTTTAGCTGCCCAGATAAGAAGAACAATGCAGAGAAAAAAACTAATAGGAGGCATAAAGAGGCCACTTATTCTACCAGTGTTATGCACAAGGTTTAGAAACTTCCTCTACCTTTTAGTACCTCTTACTCCACCAGTCCTTGATCAGCTTTATCTCTTCAGACTCTAAAGTCTGGGACTTGCTTTCTGCTGTGCCCCAATCTCCCCAAACATAGCTGTGCCTGGAACTATATGTATTTTAAAAATAATTGTATTTTTAAAGGTATTTGGATTCACTGCCCATCCACAAACAGACCACTTGCCATGAAACTGCTATCAAACACAGGGAGGGTAAAGCAAACTCACTCTTTGAGAGACAAGGAACGGGGTGGGGAAATCAGGATTGAGGTGGAACTAATTAGCAACAACTAAAAGCTAAGTGACAATGTAACCCACAGCCCCCTTGTGGGATATTCTAAAATGGCTGTGTATGTCTGAAACATTTCAAGGGCTTTTGTTATCTGCTTGGTCTACCATTTCCACAACTCAGATAAATCAGTATTTTCTACCACATTACACAGCTTGGTGCCCTGCAGAATAATTCCCCAGCCATACGTTCCAGAGATACAGAAGCACACAAAATATGATCTCTTTTACTAGGCTAATAAAAATCAGAACGTGTACTGTATAAATTTTATAGACCTCAAAGGTCTATCTTCTACAGCAAGAAACTGGGACTCCAGGCTACTGCCGGGCACCATAACACAGAGAAAAAATATTTATCGGCTGCTTTGGAAAACCCACCAGACAGAAGTCACCAGCAAAGCAAAATAACACAAGTGCAAACTCACCTGAATCCTTCCTCTCTGAGGGGTTCTTTCGCGTTTCGGTTTCCACTTGCAGATTAACGCTTGCAGAGCCACAAGAGAAAAAGGGCCAAGCAGCAAGGAAAATACTTCTGCCTCGTTCAGCCTACCCCGAGCAGGCAATTCTATATGATGAGAATGCAAAGTGCCAGGGCTCTGCTGAGCCCGCTCTGTGTCCTGAGAGGGGTCACGGCTCCCAAGGACAGAAGGGGCCTGCTCCCTGCAGAGGGTCCCGCTGCTTCAGGAGGGTGACTCAGGGAACCTACTTGTGACCCCTTCCTGAAATGCACCTTGAGGTGTTGCAGTAACACTGAGAGCTCTGGGGTATGTCAAGTACAGCCCTCATGGCTGTGCTGCTCCTTGCTGAACTGGATACAAGAGATGGGAAAGCCAAATGCCTCCTGAAAACTCACTTCCAAGCCAAGATGATCTCCACATGGATACAGCTTCTCCACAGAGCGAGGGCAGGCAGAGCGCAAAAACACAGGAGGGAAGAAAATGGAAACATCATGCAATTTTTTTCCCCAGGGAAACCAAAGTGCTAAGCTGATGCTTTTATAAAGTTGAATGACTGGGCAAAAGGTGGGAAGAAGAATCCATTATTGTCAGATTGGTGAAAACAGGAAGATGCTGAATAATGGAGCAAAGGAAGACGTGTGTATTTGCTGTGGCAGGCTTCCATTTATGTAATTTGCAACTAATTTGGGAGTTAGTCACAAATTCATTAGCTGATTTTCTATGTTTCTGACAAATGAACAAACATAATCCATGCCTGGATTTGTAGAGTGAAGGGAGACTTCTGTAACCTTGACAGGTTTGGGGGAAACAGAGAGAGAAGAAAGTATTGAGAAAAGTTCCTCAAGTGAGATTAATCCAAGAAATCTGAAGTACTCTGCACAGGAGAGACAGGGAGTCACACAACCAGGTTAGCCCAAGTTAGTGAGATGAGGAATCCATTCCCACAGTCCAGTGGAAAAAAACAGTGGGTGTCTTCAGCCCAGCTTTAGCCCTAGTTTCAGTGCTAAAAGAGAGAACAAATTGATCTGGTTCATGACTTTGACATTTGCTCTGCTATCAGCATCGGCTCTATCTGATAGGATGACACTGCTTAAGCTGTGGTAGCCAGAGGAAATCCAATGCTAAGGAAATGGACATTCATTTAATGTTTATCTAGGATCAGCTCCACCAACGAATTCCAGATGTTGGCTTTAATTGTCGCATTCTGGTATGTTTAAGCAGCAGGAGTTCGTAAGGCCGATTTGTAAATCAATCTGGCAGGCCCATGCTGAATCCCATCTCTGCCAGCTTTTCTAAGTCAGGGGATGCTCTTAAAATGTTAAGTACTTAACATATCTGCAATACAAAAAGGAGGAAAGATTTTTTTAAAAAAGAATCCCTCCCCTAATGTTTTTCTTCTTTTGCTCCTTCTGTCCTTCATTTCCTTCTCATAAAACTGCAAGACTTGCCATTCCCTTCAAATGAGTCCAGTGAATTTCCAGGTGAGTCCTAGAGCTAAGGAGGGCAGGTATCAGGATGCAGTCCTGCAACACTGGTGGAGCACCCTGCTCATCATTCACATACATTCCTTCTGAGGAACTCCACCAATTTCCCACCACAGCCAATGGCAACTGCATGCATGGACTATATCCAACACCAGCGTTCCTGATATTTGAGCCTCCAGTTTTCATAAACCAGAAAAAAAAATTGATTACTGCAACCTTGGGACTCAGTTCTCAGCTTCCATATTCCTACTAGCTTGTATTTAACTGTTACAGCTCATATCCAGAGGTAGTACAGAAATGGCTTTCCTATTTTGAATCCAAAGCATCATATGAGCTACGAGTCTGACACCAGCAAACCTTACAATGGTTTTGCTCTCAGCATGACTTCACACATCAGCTGAATGTGCTGGACTATTGCTAGGGGATTGCTTATTGCTACAGCCAACTTACCAGTCAGGCCTTGCTTATAGGAGATAAAACTATTCTAAAAAAACAGTTTTTAAGTACCATGTCCCTACTGACTGGGGCAGACAGGATAGCTCATTAGAATTGCTTTAGAAACCCGTTTTCTCAATTTCCTTTCAAAACACCTGCTCCTGAGAAAGCACCTCAGTATTCAAAACATGTGAACCCTCCTTACATTTTCCCAGGAATGTGTGCTTAGTACACACATTTTTCAAGAAGTGTCACTGGATGGTTAGGTAAGGTTTCAAAAGCTTTCAGCAATGGCAATATTCATCCCATGGAAGTTCATGGGAATTCTTCAAAAGAGGTTGATTCAGCCTCGGCTGACTGCTTTTGAAAAACTCCCCTTTATCTTCTATCTTTGATGGTCCCAGAGATAAAATGCTGGAAGTTCAGTTTACCATCCTCCTTTAACACTACAGGCCTCTAAGTGGGGTCCACTTCTCCCCTCAGTAAGAACGTGGAAAGCGTTTCACTTATGGTCTGAGTCATGCTATATTTGAAGAGAGGCTTGAGAAAATCCACCTACTACTCAGAGCAAAGACCAAAGTATCAGGAAACTGCTGGCCCTGTCATCTCCCCTTAGCCATGGTTTAGCATTTGAGGATGGAGAAAAAAAAACAAACTGCATTACAATAGCAAATCCCTCAAAACAGGCAGGGTGAAGTAAACAGTCTTGAAAATACCTTCCAAATCCATGAGGCCATAAACAAACAAGGCCCAAAAGCAATGCCATCCCCAAAAGGGAAATAATTATCACTGAACATCCTGCAGAGTGCTGGGGTGGCACCAGGTGTCATGTCACATCTGCAATATAAAAAAGCAAGTCAGAACTCCTAATGCGAATAAACAAACTGGTTATTTCTCCACAGGAAACAGGCTCCCTGTACCAAGTGTCATAAAAGCTGGTACAGAGCTCCAGGGAGATAGTTGTCAATAAGAAAAGCACTAAAATACTCTAAAAAAAGATTACAGCAGAACTAACAGGAATGACATGCGGCAATTTGTTGACTTTTATTCCTCAAGTCTGTAACTATTTCTGTTCATAGAATATGAGAAAAAAATTAATAGATTTGGCCCAAAACACAGAAGAGTGCTTTATCCAAATAGGTGGGAATTTCCAGCACAAGGTGGGAAGGATCTAGTGAAACTTTTAAAGAGTTTCCCCTTCAGGATATGCCAAGGATATGACATAGCTCTGGAGGAACAGAGGTGCTGTCACAGGATCTGCAGTATTTCCCCCCTTGCTGAAGATGCTGAAGGGTGGCAAAAATGTCCCTTGTGAGCAGCCCAGTGTGCAGCCCATCCTCCTGGTAATGTGGAGCTTTGAACACAGGCAGGGCCAAAAATTCTGAAGAAAACACAAGTGAAACAAACGAACAGCATTAACCACAAGGCATAACTTGTATATTTAAGATTTAACAGGCTAATTCATAGTTGAATATGTCCATGATGTTCTTTTGCCTAGAACAAGGGTAAAATGTACCCAAATGATTCCTTGTGAAGGGATATGAGATACAGACTAGCACAGACAGTACTGAGGATGCTCAGTGGCCAAATTCTTCTCTCATGCAATTCCACCCATCTACCCCTGAAAGATGTTTCTCTTTTGTTTGTTTATCATGGCAAGGTCTCAAGGGGCCACCACAAAATTCTCCATAATTATCCAAGGACAGAGTACTCAGAAAACAACCTCATTTTTTTGAAGGTCACACAGGTGTGTTTTTTACAATGGTCTTGGTCAGAGTTTCTCAGACACCTCCCTAGAGGCTCTGAAAACCATCCCAGAGGAAAGGGGGTGATGGAGTCCCTGCAGATGAAGCCAGTGTGAGCAGGACACAGTTCTTAGCACCTTGCTTGCTTGAAATGCAAGCTTTTTGAGAAGCTTGCATTTCAAGCAAGCAAACAAACAGCTTCTCAAAATTCACCATCAATACTTTCACTTCCCAGAAGAGAAGCCTGCAGCATCTTCCAAACCTCCTTGAAAGGAAAGGGATTAACAAAACCACACTCTAACCAAAGCAGTTCACAAAAGGCCTTGGCTGAGACAACCCTCTTGATGCTGTTGCCACAACTTTCTCCTGGGTTGGAGTTTCCCCTGCCAAAGCACACACCAGGGCTACCAGGAGGAGCTGCAGTGGGCTTGCAGTTGTCAGGAGACACTGCAAACAGAGCACAAACACTGGGCTCTGCTGCGGACTGGGGAGGCATCGTCCTTCTCCTCCACGAGATTCCTGGGATTGTTCAGCAGGGAATTCCAGCCTGCATCTGAAGAGGATCCAACTCCCCCACTTCCCTGCCAGTGACCAAGGAGGACTGTCACCAGTTCTCCTCTCTCCTGCCAGCTGCACATTCAGCAAAGGTGAGACAAAGATCCTTGTCTGCTTCAGTGCAAAGGTCACCGTAATTTTTCCACTTTGAAAAAAAACCAACACAAAGCCAACATGCCATCACATGGCTTCTCTTTAAGAAGAGAAGCATTCAATATTGGACTGAAGAAAACTCAGGGAAGAATTTGGTGGCAATGCTTTATCCAAAATAAAATAGTTTCGCAATGGAGGACTCAATGCCAAATATTTCAAAGCCTTTTGTTGACAATGAAGCAGAAATCTGACTCAACTCAATAGTTCAAATGACTTGACAACATATTTCAGGGAAACAATAAGCTGGAAGAAAAAAAAGCAATGAAATTCCTATGTATAATTTCAATTGTGTGAAAACTCAGACTTAGTGGCTTGGCTGGTATGAAGAGATCAGAAAACCATCCATATTCTGCATTTTTTACTCTATAGCCTAACCTTCAGGGTGTCTGTAAGAACTTTACATACACACACAAGAACAAACATATCTGAAGCAAGATCAAAGAAAAGAAGAAAAGAAGAAAGACATCAACTGCTTTTCTTGCACCGGATCATTGCAATGGAAAATAATTTTTTCCCTTTCATTTACATGAAATATTTTCTGTACAGGCTTGTTAATAATTTAGCTTGATATTAAACAACAGCATTGTTTTCACTGTTTGTCTCCCTATTGTTCTGCCATTTACAGTAATTTAAAGGAACCCAGAAAAATCACAGACAGATGCATTGTGCAGAGGACAGATGTGCTGACCCACACCACACTTAAACAGCTATGCCTGCAAAGTGTGTTTATGTCCTTTGCTTTTTGCTGCATATTAAAAGAAGGTCTTCTTTAAAACATTAACTCAAGAGCTGCAAAATACATCATGGGAGTAGAAAGTGAAGGGATAAATTTGATGTTATCTGATTCCTTTTACTGCTTATTTCTCCCCTCTTTTCTTTGGCTTCGGTGTGAGGAGCAGGTTCCATCCCGCCACTGCAACCAGAATAAAACTGACATTATATGAGTGGATACAGTCCAAGTATGGTGGCTTATGCTCTTAACATCCTGACTTCTCAACCTCTGAAAGCAGCAGTGGTGCTGCTTCCAGTGGCTGCAGAACACCTTAAAAAGCAGCACAAACTGACAATGAAAATAAACTATGGTTGCAGCACTGCTGGAGTCTGGCAGCCCTTAACAAATACAGCAGCGTCTGGGTGTTAAAATACATAAATCTGTCATCATTACCAGGCTAAGGGGTCGTCATCCTATTCTCAAAATAAAAGAACTGTGCATAATCAGTAGGGCAGGGAGTTCAGAACAAAGTACGCCTTTTACAAACTCTCAACTGCTGATAGATGGATGTTTGCAAGGGACTTAATGTCTTTAACAGGGTACGTTTAAGAGGGAGTGTAGGTTTCAGAACTCCTGGGATTTGTACTTTTTTTTTCTCTTCTTTTCCAATTTTATTGCCAAGAATTGTATAATGTAAACATTCAGGTCTTCTGACTATGAAACCCACATTATTATAAAGAAAGAAGAATCAAAGCCTTCTAGCACAATGATTTTATTCACAAAGGACAACACAGAATATGTTCTTCCTCTCATTGAACAAAAACAAATTGGATTTTAAAATAGGTCTACACACTAATTTTCAGCAGTTTTGTTGATTTTTGTTTTCCTTTTTTCATCTTTTTCTTAATGTGGATGCCAAAGACAGCACAGGAAAGGCAGAGAACCAGATCCTACAGGAATGTAAAAATACAGCTCCTCAGCAACCATACATTTTAACAGGCTACATACCTACATGCATGGATCAAGAGGCAGCATGTGAGCAATTGGTGCTGTGTACGTGCACTTACACATAAAAAAGCAGTCTCCAAAAACAACATTCAAGTTACACATTATAAACTGGTCCAACTTGGCACTGCTCACTTTAAAATAAATATTCTTCACTGTGTTTTAATTTACAACTGTGTCTTTTGGGTATTTTTGAGTTAACTGATACCAAAGGGAAAATTTGGCTAAAAACCCCACTATCTGTGGTATTTACTGGGCAAACTGAGGACAGCAGAGCTGTGTGGTGGCACAAGGGAATGGGGCATGGTGCTCTGGCACAGACCTCCTGGAGACACTGTGCCCATGAAGCTCAACACAGCTTCAGTGGTCCTCTGAGTCCGGTTAGGCCATGCTAAATCCATCACTCCTAGCCTTCAGCAAGAAGTAGAGGGAGGAGCACAACTTCCAAGGAAAACCTGTCAGGAACAGGGGAGGATAGCATTACTGTAGGGAAGCTAACAGAAAGACCCTGCTACTTGGAGAAGATAAATCATCTTGGATGCTTTGGCAAGGTGGTAGGTATCTCAAAGTTGCTGATGCCCAGGCCTGCAACTAACTTGATGGCTTCTCACTACTTGGGGTGCTAGCAATTAAAAGACTCCTAACTGCTATTCTGCAGTCACAGCAAAGCTTGACTGGGAATCTGGATCACCATTGGAAGGCCTGCCTTCCACACACATTCAGATCACCTGCTTGGAGCAGGGACTGCCTTGGCTTTACTCACCAGCGCAGCTATTTCTCAGCATTGTGAATATGCAGATGTGGGCAAATAGCTGGCTGTGCACATCAGAGCATTGCACAAGGGAGAAATTCTGCCCACTGCCCGTATGGAGGATTGCACCAAGACAGCTCTGATTAATAAAGTCAGAGACAAGAGATGTTTTTAGCCTTAGACAAACTGACGAGAAAAACCCAACATGAACACCACAAACTCGCCGGGATCAGAGGCTCTTTCTATTAATATCATTTAACAGAAGGAAGCCATAAATTGCTCAGATCAAACACATTTTAATGTCAGCCTGCCTGGCATTGTGTGTTATTTTCATTCCCAAACAATATTCATGCAGCAAGCAGAGCTGCAGCTTGCTATTTGCACGGGTGTAGCAGCCACTACACACTGCAAAGCATCTGCAAAGGATTGTGGGCTAAATGCATCCATATGTTCTGCATGCCTGGGATTTACACTGGCTGCAGCTCTGGTTTGCCACAGTCTGCCACAGGATGGAGTATGGGGGGAAATTATATATCCATACATATATGTATGAATTTCATGCTTACATTCATGGAAAAAAATCTTTTCATTTCTCTTAAATTGTGAACAGGTGTTGTCACCTTCTTAACTTGGCTTCTATGTTACAGCTTCACGAAGGGGGAAAAAAGAGATCTACCCAAAACAGTGAGGCTTTTGTTAGCCAGAACATGATGTATTGATAAGCATACTATAAAGTTTGTTATAAAATCAAATGAAACTAATAAAACCAAACAAAGATCTTGTAAAAACTGTGGACATTATACAACATTAGCACTGAGCCACATTATAGATGTGGACTTGGAAGAAACAAAACTGCTGCCCAGTTGTAGTATTTTCCAGACTTTTACACCCATTCACCACGACCATCAGTTAAACCACTCTGTGTAACATTTTTGGTCAGTCATTTTTAGGATAGTTACAGCTAATACTGGCAATCACATCATCACCTCTCTATGGAGCAAGCTTTTCAAGAACAAATTGTTATGGGCTGTTGTGGCATCAGTCTAGTGCTGCACTCATCAAAATGATGAAAACTAGTGAAATTGTTTCCCTGTAGCAATCCAGCAATAGTCACACCTTTTCATTTTGGCCTATTTCTTTCTCCTCCTTTCCCCTCCCAAAACAGTGGACATTATACAGGACTCAACATGCTGTACATATTGGACAGGGAGATTGTTGGACTCTGAGTTGGATCTCAAATGAGGAAGAAGTGAAGAACTCCTGAAATTCAGGGCATAGGAACACTGGTTTTTGATTTATTTTCACATGCTTCTCCTGTCCCTGAGCACCACCAAGCTTGGTCAGGGTGTGTGTCTTTATGCCTAGGGTAATAAACACTGAGAAGAGCCTTTGCTTGGATGAGGGCATCATTAGTCAACAATGAGTCACTTCCAGTGGAAAAGGAGCTTCACTTCCAAGTGAATTGCTTTTAGCTATGAGTTTGCACCAAAACATGAAAATACTCACACTTCACCAACTCCTCTACTCACTGGGATCTGTTCATGCCCATTTCCAGTCTCTCCCCACAGGCTGGCATGCAGGCCTCCCTCACCTGGCAACAGCAGTAAATCAGCTCTTGTTATGAACCAAACCCCATGGAGAACCTACACCTCCACGAGGGTGACACGGTGGCACCTCACCACACACTGACAAGAAGTCCTTGTGCAATGATCCCAATGGCTGGGTCTTGGGAAGGCTCCCCTTTTCTGCCCAGCTCCCAAAGGCCCAAACCAATCTGAGCTTTAATTAACAACACAACCTTTACTAAGCACCAGTGGCTATGGCCAGATCCTTGTCTGGTGTTAATCACCCTGCGTGTGCACAGGAGGCCACCAACGTAGATCCAGCTGCTGGATTGGAGCCTTAACAAATTAAACACGAACTTTGTTACTGTTTATTGTCACAGGGAACTCTTCATTTTCATATAATGACAGACTAATCATCATTAGCCATGATTATATGCCCTGACTGTGTTAATGGTTCCACGCTGGATGGACTGCCCTTTGCACTTCATGCTGAAGTAAATGCACTAAATACATTTTGCTAACTCCATACCATGATCACCACAGGCTACACCACCTTGTTCTCAAATGCAAAACCTGCATATTTTCTCCCTGTATTTTTTGAAGTGTTGACTCATTTCAATTTTTGCTTAGCATTAGCAGACCCTTGGTGTGCACATTGCTGACTCAGTGTTGATTCACATCTTCTTGCTGAGCACATCTCTCTCTGGTCCTCAGAGTTTCTTAAGAGGCCAAAACCCAAACATAAATGAATTTGTCATGCTTTTCCAAGATGGCTGGCGGCACCTGACTCTGGGCTAGAAATGTTTTCTCAGCTTTTGCACTGTAAATGAGTTCTGAGACACGCATTGATGACTTCATTGCAGAAGTGTAATGCAAACCATGTTTTACTGTACTTGATTTTTTTTCACACAGTATTTTCTACTACTACAAGCAGAAAAAAGAACATAAGAATAAATATCCCTTAAGACAAGACCATGGATTTTTTCAGTATACCTATGCTAACTTTAAAAAAAATGGGTATTTTAATGCAAATTTTTCACACATGCCTGTTATCAAAGAGAGCTGTCTTTGGACAAGCTGTAAAAAAGCATAAAGTAGCAGCTGGCTCAGCAGGAAAAAGCTACTTTAAAGATAAATCATCTGATGTCAGGGAAGATTCTTGAAGCAATCAATTGCAGTAGACAGACAGCAGACATTTAACAGCAAATTTGATTTGTCTGAAAGTGAGATGTAGTTCAAATTCTGAACAGCCCATCACCGGTTTAGGACAAAAAGCTGCACTCTTCCTCCTGCTCTCTACGTCAAGACTTTATTACTCTACAGCCCAAATGGGGCTGAGTGGCTGGGTCCCTCAGAGGGCCAGGCACCAGAGGGGCATATGAACTGGACAGAAGATGGATTCTTTACCAAAATATTCCTAAAAATATATATATATTAAAAAAAATTAAAACACACACACACAAAAAAAACCCAACCAAAAACAAATGAACAAACAAAAAAAAATCCCACACCAAAACCAAAGAACAAAATAACTGCAGTAGTCACAGATATAGGAAAAAAAAAAAAAAAAAAAAAAAAAAAAAAAGAAAAGAAATTCAGGAGAAGCTGTTTCTTGGACTTACATGTTGATTATTTTTTGTGCTGAGATGCACCCAAGCAAGGTGTGCCCTTGGCAGTTTACAAACACCAAGTGAAGCAAGACAGTCACAAACCCTGCTCTTGTTGCTGCCTTTTTTTTTTTTTACTTTACTACAGAAAGCAGTAAGAAACATGGATGCAGATGTGAAAATAGAGACAGTTTGATCTTTCATCACCTGGTTGAGCAACTGATGCAAGAAGTATTTACTGGCAGCACCTGTAGCAATAGCCCCACATGTTGTAATGCTGGCACACCTTGCAGGATTTGGCCCACAAAACTTCTGCAAGTGAAAAGTCCTCTGTGTTGTGTATTAGTGAAAGAGGTCATTATGTTACAGCATAAATATTTACCTATAGTCCTTCCTACAGCTGTTCACAAACAATTTTCCCTTCAGAGAACGTCCAGACTTCTGGAACTCGGGATACTGTTTATTATTGCAGAGAGAGTAGTAATGGAGGTCCTCCAGCCATTCCATGTTAGAATACTTTGTTTTCTAAGTTATTTTTGAGTCAGGAAAAGCTCACCCATTTGGACTAAGATTTCCCAGGGAGGGCCTGATGGCTGGAGTGTGGCTCCATGTGTGCAAACTCAGTTTCTCCAAGCTGGCCACAGCTCGACAGAGGCTTCAGTTACACCAACACCTGCTATTGTTTTTCTGCAGAATATGCCTGCCTTCAGCACACAAGGTGGACAGTTTTCAAATAAGGAGTAGCTATTCAACACTTTATTTCTTCCTCTTTGGCTTTAAGTTTCTTTTTAGAGCACACTGGCAGGGAATTTTTTAATTATGCAGTAAAGAAACCGCAGGTTTCAACCAACCATCTATAAATTAAATAAAGTTACTTTTCACACCTCTATAATTAATTCAGCTGAGGAAAAAAAAAGGTTAGATTTCATGGGCACCATTGTAAAGATAATTTTTGGGGAGGACACAGCACATTTGCTTTGATGAGCCACACATAATTCTCCAAAATAAGGAACCATTGTACTTAATAACTGCAATGTAATTAAATACTGATTAAAGTTCCTCTTCCAGCATTTGTAAATCCGTCTGCAGTGTAAATTGGCATCCCAAATCTTGTGGTGAGCCACAAAAACTATTAAGGATAGCTAAGAGAGGAAATTGTAGTTTTGACTTATACTGGTAATCTGCTTTTACTGGCTTACATTTCATGCAGGGCTGTATTAGAGCAGGATTCCTTGGATCTCTGGGAATCAGCCCTGCAGTCTGAGAAGATGGGGAAATAAGCAGGGCAGAAAGCAATTGCTACCATCTGGGTTGGCAAAGCCTTTGTTTGAGAATGAAGATCAAAATCCTAGAATAAGAGAAGACTCACTTCCAAAAGAGCAGCTAGGAAGATGCAAGATTAGGAGGAAAAGACTTTAGTATGTGTTATGAAGGAGGAATAGTCTTTTGGGGAGAGATTTAAGAGGTTTAGACTCAGCTCTGAGCCTCAGCTCTTATTTTATGTGGCCTTGGCCTAATCACCTGGTCTCTCTTTATCTCAGTTACCATCTGTAAAATCACTGTAATCCGTCTCATCTGCACTTTCAGACTGAGAGGTTCTCCAGCCAGGCAATGTAGTCCTGTCTACCAGACATGCAGAGGACACCTAAATCCGCTCTGCTCGTGCACTGAGCTGGCTGGCTGCAAGCAAGATCTGTCCTGAAGCCACAAAGGGACATTCAAACAGTCTTATAGCTGAATTATTACACCTCACAGATGTAATAATTCCTGTAACCTCACAGAGTCCAGCCAGGGAGCTCATCTCTGCCACGTCTGCTGGCCCCCACTAGTGTTGGAGGATCCACTGACCTTTTTATTCCTTTGTACAATGTCCCAGCATTTTGCTGGTTCTCTGTACTATCATGGAATACAGTGGCTAGTAAAAGTTAAAATTAGTAAGAGTTACTGAAAACAGGCAGAGAAGGTTGGATACCGCTGAATTTAGTCACAGCTCTCTGTAGAATCTGGGTAAAGCATCACCTTACTCTGCTGCAGCCACTGCCAGTCACGTGGCAGAGTTCAGTTAGAGTTACACAGCATAACTCCAAAACCTTCCAATAAGCTACTGAATATTTTCCAGATATTATTAATTAAATTTCCAGAATGCTCTCATGTCAATATGAATTATATTCTTTCAAGTCCTTGTGTTTTATGAATCCTTCAAGGCTGTTCTAGATCTAATATCTTAACCACCTTGCCCATGTCTGACACCTGTGTGGTTTTACATGTTTGGTGTTAGCAGTAAAGCTGGAATAAGAGGGGTTTTCCTCCTTTGAAGGAGTGGGAAAACAGAGAAGCCATATGGTTCAAAAAGCCCATGCAGTTTGTGCTTTCCACAGCACAAACAAAACAGCTCCATCAATTTGATCTTCGTTGTCAAAACTGACATGCAGTTGGTTTTAAAGCACTGCCTCCTTCTCAAAAACCAACAAGGGATTGATTTTCTCTCAACCAAAAGTATTTTCACCAAGACGAACACAAGCATCTGGTCATTGCATTAAATGTCTGGGTCCTTTGAAAGAGTAAGTCAGTGATACCTTGTGTTTACTTGCAGAGCTTGACAAGAAAGACACAAGGGGAACATTTGTTTTCAGGGGAAACTGCTCCAGTGAAAAGCAATCAGTTTGAAACGCTACAACCGTACCACTAGAGACAGGGGACGTATGTAATCCATCAAAAATGGTCTGAGCAACAGGAACAGACAAGGGCACACTGTCAGATGAGGAAAGAAGGCGCAAAATAGTACAAGAAGTACTGGGTTTAGCCAGTACTTACAACAAGGACAGGTGGAAGTGAATGATACCTCAGCCCATGTGTCTGACACAGGTTTAAGTTAAAGTTACCCTTTTCTAGGCACTTGGGGATCAATATTTGTTTGCATAGGGTTCAATCTCACACCCATAGAGGCCAGTGGGAGCTTGCCATTTCCTTCCATAGATGCCTGCTAAGGCTCTAAATAACTAGTGTTTATGCCCAGGGTTTTTCAGTGCCAAATATAATGAACACTATTGTTCTTTACACAATTATATTTGATAATCCAATTTCCCCGAGCAACTGAACTGGAGTTTTTGTCCCTATCTTTCCTGAATTCTAGTCCAACTTTTATGCTGTGCCTCCTGGCTTTTTGCTTTCATTTGCTTCTGTTGTGCTACCAAGAATAGGCAGAGCCTTCTTTGACTTATAGATACCGTGATGTCTCTGCTCTGGAATAATGGGATCTGGCTTGAGCTTTATAGAAGATACAGGATGACACAGGAGATCAAAGACTTTGACAACTTCCACATACTGCAAAAGCACAAGCTGGACTGAAGCAGTCTCCTATAGCATTCCTTTCTCCCCAGCAAAGAGTCTGGAAAGCACAAACGAAAGGAGTCTGTATAGACACAACTCTGTAAGACTATTTCCACTTCACCCTGTTTGTTTAGTGTAGCACAGAGAGATGGATGAATGTGGTTAAGAGAGAGGTGAACAAGGAAAATCAAATCCTCAAACTACGTAAACTGTAAGATGACTTTTGCAGCTCTACCCACTGAGGCTACAGGAGTCACCAGAGGGTTTCCCTCACAGAAGCATCTCTTTCCAGATAAGATATTTACATTCTGGTCCCTTTCTTATACTGGCAGTGCAGCAAAGTGCATTCTCCAAGAATCACCCTGTTATCAGGTGATAATCCTCCATCAAGCAGCACCAAGTGTCTGGTACATGCCCTGAGTCCACAGCAGTTTGCCCTCCTGCTGCAAACAGGAAAAATGAGAAAGAGAACAAAACCAGGCCAAGAGCCAACCAGTAGGCAGCTAGAAACTGCCCTAAACTCTGTCCTCACTTCCACCATCCCAGAGAAACAGAACTTTGTAGACCAGATGCTCAGGATGATGATCAGGCAAAAGGTGAGCCAGATATCTGATCTCACCTCCTGCTTTGTAATCCTTCCCTTGGACCCCTCAGCATCCTCTAGCACACTGATTTTCACCCAGCTCTTTTCCTTCTCCCAGCCAACCACTAATGAGCATATTTCTCTGGCAGCCCCTGCAGAGGAATCTCTGACTACCCAGAGAAGTGTCTTTGGGAGTCTTTGGGAATGCTCAGCCCACCAAGTGGCCCCAAAATCTCACTGCTGAGCCAAACAACCCTTTTGAAAGTGGCTAAAAACATTGCCAGTGAACCCATGGTCACTGAGACAGCATCTGAAGGTTTTGTAATCCTGCCTCAATCAAGAAGATTTCTCAGGAGGCGAGCATCCCTGGGTTACGTGCCAGCTCGGAGCTTTATTTCAACCCAAATATTATTATTCTTGAAGACACCATGCTTTGCAACTGCTCAGCACAGGGATGTCCCCGCTGTGAGTTTTCACATGGGTGCTCCAACATTTGTTTTGAGAGCTATCCTGTTCCAGCAGCAAACATAAAGATCAGTGTGACCTCTCCTTATCGCACAGCCTTTCCTGTGTGGAATTCATTGTGATCTGATCCCCAGTGGCCGTTGCATCATTTCTGTTTATGTGTAACCTTTGGCACTCCGCAATCTTATCTGCCTGCAGCCGGCTGCAGCAGAAGATGCGCAGCAGCACGGCCAGCTCTGGCAATCCTCAAACCCTGGAAGGGGCCAGCTAAGAGTGGAGGTCAGTGAATGATTAGCAAAGCAAATCTGCAATCACTGACAGCTACATGGAAATCAGCTCGCTCTCTGTCGCCCCAGAGCAGGTGAGGCCTGGCCCTGCTCCAGCTCCACTCACCAATGACGATGAGGGTGTAGTTCACGTTGGTGCTGCCGAAGCCGTTGGTGGCTTTGCAGATGTAGGTCCCTGCGTCTTCGCTCTCCACCTCCTTGATTTTCAGCCCCTGCTGGAGGATCCGGAACCTCGTCCAGCCGCTGTGGATCGTCCGTCCGTCCTTCATCCACATGGTGAGGGGTGGGGGGTCGCCTTCCACCGGGCACAGGAGCTTGATGGTCCTGCCCAGCCTCACGGACTGGCGGTGAATGACTTTATCGGCGATCCTTGGGGGGCCTAGGGAAGAGCAGAGGCAGGAACAGCTGTTATGGCTCCCGCCAGTGACACAGCACTGATTCAAAGCCAAGTCACCAATCTGGCCATCACACTGACTGCTATACAGAATATGAGGTGCTTACCAAAAATCATTTGCAACCAAGGTTGAAAATGTAGACAATTACAGCACTGATTCAAAGCCGAGTCACCAAACTGGCCATTACACTGACTGCTGTACAGAATATGAGATGATTACCAAAAATCATTTACAACCAAGGCTGAAAATGTACACAATTACAGAGGGATACAGCAAGACCTGAAGTTGTAGCCTTGCCATCAGCAGCAGCTCACACTAACCACGGGAAGCCTGGTTCTGAGGTTCTATTGCTTTTCAAAATTTTCCAGCATTTTCATGTCATAAGAAGGAGCCCAACACACAAACTGTTCTGGTGTATTTGGTAAAGAAACTGTAGTTGTTTTAAACTTAACACCTATCCTGAAGGCAAAATTAGTAACAGGAGTGATACTTACAACAAAACACTACCCCATATCCCCCAAATGTTTTAATTCTTTCATGTTGTACGTACAGTAATTCCCTTTAATAGTCACCAGATGGGCTTTATCTGAGACACATAAGCCTGCAGTTGTTGAACACAGAACATTCATTGGGTAGTGCTTCAATGAAAGACACAGCTTAGCCTGACACGTTAACATTGCTTATAGTCCAAAAGGGGATATTTTTATACTCCCTTAGCAACCCTGCCGGTTTGCCCCACCTGACAAATATTTACTCTTTGTAAATGTGATAATTTCATACAAAAGAGAGTGTCCCTAGAATGCCAGAGTGAACATACTGTTTGCCACATGATAACAGGATGCACTTGGACAGGCCAACAATCAGAAAAAAACAAGTGATAAAGACTCCAACAGTGGGAATGGTCCCATAGCTGAATACCAACTGAAATTCCTTCCCAAGGAATTTACCTTGGAATTTACCCTTTACCAAGGCTCTGAAAAGTTGAGTCTTTTTTCTGCATCTGCCTTTTCTGCCTTTTCATTAATTGCACAAGTTCTCTACACAGATTGCAATAGCAGTGCTCTTCCCAGAATAGTCTATTAATGGGTGTGATAATAAGTGCCCTGTTCTTGCACAAGGACAAAATGTTTTGCTAATGATTGCTGATGCTGAGTTGCACCCAAAACCCACAAGATGTTTGTGGGATTTGGAACTGTTCCCTCATATTTTACTCCTGCTCCTTGTGTTTTGCAGGATTGGACCCAAAGGGGATAAACTACAGAGCTCATATTTGCACTTCCTCATTACTAACTCCTATTATTTCAAAGTCTGCCTGATTTTTCCTCAGCATGACTAAGGCAGTACATACAGTCCAGCTCCTGAATGACTCTAGAGCTGCTGTTGCAGTTATTCATGTTGCACAGCACCCATGAATTTTGCAGCTTTGCTGGTGAACAGAAATGCTGCTCAAGCTGAGAAAAGTGATGAATTAGCTTGAAACTTAATAACTAAGAGCCTTGTTAAATCAAATCGGTCTTAGGCACACTCAGATTCTGATGAACTTCTAATGACCCCAAGTAAGGACCTTGAGAGCACTTATTCTGAAAAAGTCAGAGATAACAAAAATAACAAGGAAGGCAAAGATAACACCCACCCCTTCACATCTTCTGCAGTCACCTGTGGGACAGCATCTCAGACGTGATGATATCCTCCCATACTCCAAGGGAACTGGCAAAACACCATGAGAAATCCTGCCTGTCCAGGTGTTTCTAAAACTTCCAAACCAGCCTTATGTTCTCCACCTAGTGAGATTTCCTACCATTTCTGTGGATGGAGAGAGAACCCCAAGACCTTTTGAATGCTGGTCTGACACAAACTGCATTGCTGAATATTTTTAAGCGAAAATCTACCCATGAAGAGGAGTCGTGTATGTTGGCTTTGATAAGGCAGAATTCACAAACACTGGGTGAGAATCCAGCCCCAAATTCTGTTACATTTCCCTACATGGTGCCCTCACTCAGTGCAAAGAAGCTGAAATGCCCAGACAAGAGCACAGACCTGCTGAAATTCTGGGTGGGCCCTTGGAGAGGTTCTTTCTGACTCAGAGCCCTATCAAACCAAGTCAAACTTTCAGAGTAGTTTCACTGCAACCTGCTTGTGAGCCAGGATACTACTTCATGCATATTCAAATGACAAAAACAGATCTATAATTAGTACTGGGGAAAAAATGTTTGGTGCAGGGCAAGCAGGGACAGTGGAGAGAGAGCACCCTCCTCCCAGATTGGAAGCCTGCTGTGGGCTCCTTCAAAATCCCTTTCCTTCCGACATTCATGTTGACTCCTGATGAATTTTGAGACTGGAGGAATCAGATAGTTTCCCAGTCACGTCATGTGCTCTCTGGGGCAGGCTGCACAAGCGGTGCTCCTGATGGCACCAGAGTTGCCTCTGGATCTGTCACATGTTTGGGTCAGTGGTAAGCTTGGTCCTCCTAAATGCCATTTTCCTTTGACTGACCTTTCATTCTGAGGAACTGTTGGATCAGTCCCTGTCACAGGATCTATCTGCAGACCTTTATGACATTTAGAAAAGGGTGAGTTTCTTAGAGCCATTCTGCCTAAAAACATTAGTGCAGATCCTCACAAGCTCCTCCATCAGCTTTCTCAGGAACAGAAATAAAAGTCTCCCCTCATTCTTTTTTCCTGCTGTGAATTTTGCCAGATACAGCATGCACTTCTCAGTAGTGTACAGCTCCAGGACAAAGATGATAAGGCCTTGTTTCTGTTCATTTAGTGCTGTAAATATCCCCATTTTATTACCTATCATCTTTGCATTAATACCTTTCTGCTCAAGCAGTACTCTCTTGAATCAGTGTTTTGATGTAAATATCAAGCAGCATGATAATAATTATAGTACCATAATTTATTACTGTGTTTACAAAGAACCACAATATAATTCAGCACCTTCACGTATGCCAGAGGCTTCAGACGCCCCGGCAGGCCAATGGTAGCTGGACCTCCTGAAGCTGGGCTACAGCAAGAATAAAATGTTGATATCACCACTGATGTCTGTCTCTTTCTCGTGTACAGGCATTCATTGACTCTTATTTCACTACATATCTGTAGAGCCCCGCCTTGGGACTGCAACAGTGAAGATGAATGCTTTTCCAGTCAAGACACACTTTGGCACATCTCACCATTCTGCACCATCAGAGGCAGCAGGGGAGGCAGCAGAGAGGGGTAAGTTTGTTTTGCAAAAAGGCCCTTCTCCAATATCCTCTGGGCAGAGGGTGCTACTGACACAGAACTGCCTCACACACTGTCTAGGCAAAAACATCTTCCCCCTCTGAATCCAGATATTAAGCTGCTCAGCACCATTCAAGTTCTCTTGGAAATTAATGTCCAGGGTCTCTATGGTAGTTTCATCTCCTGCTACATAAATAGAGCAAAAAGATGTAGTAAAAACATGCTGAGTCCACCAGTTTCCTGTGCGCAGCACTGCCATTGACAGGAGCTCCCCACCCTCCAGAACTGGCCCACAATATTCCAGGGGGTGGCCAGGAGAGCTGAGTGCCCAGCTAGCCCTCCCAAGGCACCGATTTGGGAGTGTCCCTGGTGTCTGACCCTGCGGGGCTGGGGCACGTGTGCACTCACAGCTGAGTGCGGCGGTGTGGGAGCGGAGCCCAGGACACAGGCCCTGCAGGCTGGATACATTTCTACAGCTGCTTAGTGAGGCAAAATCCCAGGAAAACACCTGCTGCTTCACCTACAGCTGCCAGGGAGGTAAAACAGGCTGAACCCTGCCTGTAGCCACTGGCTTCCCATCCCTGGCTGCTGCTGGTGTATGTCCCGTGCTCTAATGCAGCATTAAAAGGCAGATGAAATTACTCCTCAAGCAGCCAGAGTCACGATCTCTGCCATCCTGGACTCCAGGTTTGTGTCATGGGTGAGCAGGAATGGTCTAATTGATCATTTGATTGATCTAATTGATCAGCAACACCCTATGCCTGCTCACTATAGCGCTGCTCTTGCCTTGTTTGTGAGCAAGGCAGCATTCCAAGAATTGGAGAGCAACACCATAAGGGATTGTTCTGAAACCTGAAAACATTTAATTAAACTGGACTGTTAAAATAGTGACTTCATATATTTACCAATGCAAAATTAATGCTAACATGTATCATCTCTCTGGCTAAGGGGGAATGAATCCCGTGAACTGGCATGTGCCTACATTCACAGGCCAAAGCTCCTGACTGAATCCTTTCCAAGGTGGAAAGCAAGTGCCCTCTAGCCCTGAGTGTAAATCCTGGAGGAGTCCCTACACTGTGCTCCCCCCAGTTTCTTAGCCATTAGGCAGTGATTCTTGGAAACATCAGCCTTTTTTAAGTGCTGAGAATCTCCAATCTGTGATGCTCCTGGACACAGCAATTACTTCCTGCAGCATTTTTTCATGGGATATGAGAGAAGGGCATGAAAACAAGGCCCTAGGTAAATATTCCATCCAACAGTTTTAGGCAGTTTTTTCAGGAAGGGAGAGGGAACTCTTGCAGTTCTCCACCAGGCAAGGACAGTTCTCTATGGCCACAGGGCACTGCTTTAAAGCCCCATCACAGTGGAGAGGGTGCAGCTGGTTCTACAGCCTGTTTGAACAGAAGGAGCTCTCTCAGAAAGTTAAGCCCCACCTCAACACAAGCACAGTGGGGGTGGATTTTCTTAAGACCCCCTTTTTCTCAACCCAATAATGTAAGAGAATCATTTCTTAATACTGTGGCTGAAGGAGAAGGGTGGCATTTGACATCTATGGCTGTGACTCGGGAAGAAGTGATGAGAATGCAGCTGCCTCCCCCCCGTGCTTCGTTGTTATTCTTTCTCCAAATACAAACTAAATATAACTTTGCCCCATAACATTCAAATCATTTTAGTTACTAGCAGGGATCATGCCTGGAGTTCCAAGGGCCAGGGTGCAATCAGGCTTAAAATATAATTTAAACAATCCAGAACCTACATTTTCCACCAAGTAATTTTCTTGCTTGTAGTTTCCCCATCTGCAAACACATATAAACACAACTAGAAAGAAACCAGCAAACCCAGCCAGATGCCAAGTTTTCTGTTCGAGATCATATAAACCCAGTCAAACATTAACAAGGAAATGCCGTGATCACCTCATTTGTTTTAAATATTTCTGCTCATATACATGCAGACAAGTGTGCAGATTTATTTGCCTCATTTACGAATACAAGCAACTGGAATCTCCATTCTGTTCCATTATATAAAAGACAGACCCTACACCTGTCTTACTGAACAGCTGGGCAATTTTCAATTTATATCCACTATCCTACACTGAAAAGCCCCACTTGCTGCTCTGCTGCTGACACTGCTTTACTAGCATTCCTGCTCTCCTCCCCAGTGCCTTGGGAAGGGATAGTGGTTGCCATTTCTTGCCAAAAGGAGTTATGTAAAACCCAAGAAAGCCTCTTTGCTTTAGCAAATAGCTATTTCCGGGAAGCAGCAAAAACAATTTCTAGAAGTGTATTTAAGATGCAACAGTGGAATAGCCTGGAGCTTCCTGTTCATATTTCTCACAGTCAAAAGCACACACACATGTAATTATATTTTCCTGGGCTGCATTGCAAAGTTCATGCACTCGTTCAACTCATACATGTAGTAAACATGATTTACAGCTCTGTGTGAAAACCCTCTAGATATATGGTGTTTTGATAGTGACTCAAACCCAGCACTATAATTTAGTAACACCTAGCAGTGAAAGCTAAATGATTTCCCACTCCACATTCCTAACTTTCCATGAACCCCTTTTTACTGCTAACCTGGGGAGGAGATACTGCTTCTACAATTGTTTGGACTTAGCCTTGCTATTCCTTCAACTAAACTGCACACTAACATCAAGCTTCACATATGGTGAACGCACCAGCACTGACCCACGTCCTATGAGACCATTTGCCATCATACAGTTCAAAGTGAACTTTATTAACACATTAAACATAATTACAAAGAGGAAATTCCAAGGAAGGTCAACAAGCCCGGACAGTTTCTTGGAATGGAAAGTAATTTATAATATCCACATACTGTATTGTAAAGTTTATAAAGAAGTTAAATAAGTTTTAAGAGCCCCATGGGTTATGTATATTTTATTATTTAATACCAAACACATTCACTTTCCATGTAGATAAGATTTCTTTTGAAGTGCTGTGTTAGCAAATTAGCAAAGTCATTTACAATGAAGCACCCAAACAACCCATCAACACATGGAATTAGCATGAGGGGTTGGGGTACCACAGACGGTGTATGTCCTACGAGGAAAATGAAGCTAAGCACAGAAATGTTTCATTAAAACAGTGAGATGAAGGAACCAAACAAAGGTCACTAACCAAACTGCTCATTTAGTGTAAACACAATCTCTTGCACCAAAACTGGAGGCAACATTTGGCCTTCACCATGCTTATCACTGTAAAACCTGAGCTTCCAAAATCTTTACTGCCAGGGTGGTTCAAAGCAAAGTGAATTTCCTTTATTTTTCCCACGCTTCAAAATGTACACAGGCAGCTGGAAAGGACCACCTAAAAGCCATGTTTGAAACACACATCCAGAGTTGCCAGTCTTGGGGTACCTGCTGCTGCAAAGCTGGGCTGGACAACTCTTGCTTACAACCACAGTTTAACCTTTTCTACAATAGTTGAACCCTCTCTGCAAGACCAACATGAGGATTATGCACTTACATTCTCTGCATTTCGTTATTATCATTATTGGTATTGGCATTCAGGATGTAATGATGGATCAACGGACAGAGGCCTGGCTTTGCTAGGACAAACTCTACCAAAGAGCAAATCCCACAGGGAAGGCTTTACAAAACAGTGTTGGGAACAGTTTCAATCAACATGAGTAGGTGCTCCTGAAAGTGAGAGACTCTTGGCTCTCTGAACAGTTGGAAGCCATTACATGGAGAGCAGAACTGATAAAAATGCTTTTTGAGAGAGATAAAAGGATGACTGTGTTGCCCATGTATCCCATTAACTAATGGCATAAGCAGTTCAAAGGACTGGTGAATCCAACATCTTTTCATATTTTCAAAACAAAACAGTTTGCATTTCTAAAAGGTATGTGTTAGCCAAGTAAAGTAGGGGTCAGTGTGGGGGTAACTGGTCCAAATGCTTTGGTATGTGACATGAGGAGATCAGATTAGATGAGCTAATGGGTCCTTCTTGGCTTGAAAACATAGGCGCCCACAGACAAAAACAATGCTTATCAAAAACAATCAAAAGATTAAAGAAAAAACCAACAGCATCTCTGTAGAACAAAGACTCTGAGCGAGGAACACAAAAACACCACAAGTATTTGCTGACCAGCCCCTACGGCTGGTTATGCTTAGATTTGGAAATCAGGGACTGTTTGCAGGAGAAAGCTCCAGGTTTGGGGTGCATGGCTCGGCCCAACAACCTGATGGAGAAAACAGCTTTGCAGATCCATTTTACAGCAAGTGAAGAGCCATATTTTCTCTTCCTTCCCTACTTCTGTGGTAGGAGTTGCTTTCCTGATGAAATGGATATTTATTGATAGCAGAAAAAGTACCTGCCTTATTTTTACGTGAGTAATAACTAGCCCCTTGGGTGAAGGCTGCCAGTAAATTTCCTACTCTAGATGTTCCAAAACTAAGAAAAATAGAATATCTGGGAGCATGTTCCATTTAATTAAGTGCCCTGCATACACATTTCACTGACATTTAATAAAATAGTTATTGTATGTTAAACAATTGGCACTTGATTATTGCTTAGATTTATTGCAGTTCAACAACAGTAGATGAGACACGTATCTCTTACGTGGTTTCTAAATTCTTTGAGCATATGTTTCCAATAATCAGTTGGTATTTATTTAACATGAAATTACCATCTTATTAAATTAAATGTGCATTGGTGACATTCAATTTCAATTGTTGCTGAACATTTTTTCAGCAGCAAAAAATAGTAACTTTATCCCTCAGGTTTCGAGGTAGCAAATGCAAAGGAGAGTTAGGATTACTTCAAATTACTTTTGAAGAAACAGACTTTATATGCTGGAAAGTTTCTAGTGTGGAAGAAAAGATATTATTTATTGTTTCTCAAGTGCTGCCAGTGGGCTTAGTGTGGGCCAAAGGAGAGGACTAATATTCCTACTCAAATGCTAAAATTATACTGACAGTGCAGTTCAGGCATGCAGCTCAATGGATAACCAGAAAACTTTTTTAGAGAAGAGACAAGTACAACAAAGGTGTGTTGGCACACACCCCACACAATCTACCTCCTCCCACTCAAGAAGGCAAACCCATCTAAAAAATGACATTCCTAACTTGTTGGGCATTTTTTCAAAAAACAAAATGGCCTTAAAACATGGCTTTGAGGTTTTAAAATTAGAAGATTTCTTTATTATTACTATTTTAGCCTTCTATTTCCATGAAGAACAAACTGCCTAATTCTGGAAGAAAACTAGAAATCCTCTGGCTTGAGGGAGGATCCAGAACCCAACTGAAATTCCACAGCCCCAACCTGCTCTCTCCAAACCTAACCCAAAGCTCCACCATCTCTACCACAAGTCACAGAGGAACCATTCCTGCCAATATAAGACATTTGTTTGCTTCCCATAATCTCTGGGAAACAATCCAATCAGGCAGCCCTGAATTACCTTCTGGAGTGGATCTACCCAAATTTTAACATAAATACCATTGTACTATGCCCTTCCAACAGTTTCCCAGCCATGCAAATCCTGCTTCACAAGCCCAGTGGATTTTCCAGCCAAATCGCCCACGTCTTTAAGACTTTCAGTAAAACAAACCAAACACTCCACAAGACTCAGTTTAATTCTCCCCTTCAAGCCACTAATAACAACCATATTCCAAATCCCCAGGCTCCAAAGATAGGTGTTTATTTCTGAGACAACCTGCTTTGATTGTTGTCCCCTTCTTTGTCCCTCCTCCCTGCATGCAGCGTTTTGTCATCTATCCATTTGGTTTGAGCAGCTCCTAGAAAATAGGATGCCCAAGTTCACATTTGGTGACACAGGTTCCCCTTGAACTTTGGTAGTCAATATTTAACCCAATCTGAGGACTGTGCAGGGTTTAATAAGTAATTAGACATTTCCCTTATAGACAGGCGCTTGTGTGAGCAGTCCGCAAGCAGGAAATTTTAAGTGTCATTGTTTATGTCTGCAGGAAAGCAGAAACCACGATGGCTGAGTCTGTGCCATACACAGGAACGATGGGAACACAGACCTTTAAATAGCTGCTCTGCCTTCCTGCTAGTCCACAGTAGCAAGTTTTCAGCCACAGATTGACACAGGAGTATTTTTCACTTGTACTCAAGGATTTGGTCTTCCTCAAAATATTCTTAAAAATCTTTTTTTTAACCAGAATTCACTCTAAGGTATAAAAGTGGAGAAGGCTTTAAACTCTTCCATCCACTGCTGGTTCCTACTGGTCTTTCCTAATACTCAGGATGGATAAGGTGTGATTACTGCACTGGGGACTCAGGAGAAAACCATCTTGAACATTCACTCTCAATCATGAGACACTGCCAAAATATCCCTAAGCCTTCTGCTGTTGGGAAATCAGTGGCAGTGCCCTGCATGGCAAGGCTGCCCTCAGCCCTCCCCTTCCCCTGCCCTCGTCTCTGGGGGCTTCTATGTTTGGTCACCACAAAAGCGTGGTAACAACTGTTTGATGGTGACCACAAAGAGATAAACACTGTGGTATTTAAGAACTGGAGATATTTTCAGAGGCTTCTCTAGAACAGAAAGCATTTCCAGCTGAATAGCTGCATAGCAGGCTTGGTATGGAGCCTTTGGCAGAACTGGTTTTCTATGAAAAAATTACATTTTTGTCAAGACACAAGACCTTACCTGGTTTTCTCTTTCAACGAGTTTTGCCTGGTTTTCTCCCCTTTTCAGCTTGAAAAATATTTTGCGTAATAATTTCGGCCAAAGTAAAACACATGCAAGCAAAAAAGTTGTGATTTTAAAAGTATATTAACTAAGCAACTGTAATATTTTTATTTGGTTGTTTTGTTCCTAAAATATGAAAACTGTTTTGACTTTAGGCAGTAATAAAAATGTATTTATATATATGTACATACATATATATGTCTGTGAGTATATTTATATACCTAACTTGTCTTGCTCTGGAAGAAAAATTAAAAGTAAAAAAAAAAAAAAAAAAATCTTGCTCCAAAAGAAAAATGCATCAGACCTTTAAGACAGCAGCATTTTAAAATCCTGCCTGAAACCACTCACTGTTGCCCTACCAAAACTTCCCATGGTAGGTATGATAGGAGCTGGCTCTTTCTCTCTGAATTAAACTTTCATCATAAAGGTCTACCTTACATATGCCTACATCAGTGTCTTAACCTGGATCAGAGATGTGCTTTAAAATTATTTTTTTTATTTTCATCACCAATTACACTTTGCTTACATCATGAAGCTGTTTTGGTGCACATGGACTGAGCTGCTTTTGTATGAAATTGAGCTGCAAGGAGCATTTAGTTCTCAGGATCAGACTAAGGCTATTCTGAAGTGAAACACTCTTCTGAAATGGGGGTAGCACATCCTCCAAAACAAATGTTTTGCTTTAGAGATCCAATCTTCCCAAACCCTACCAGCTGCTAATGCAGACAGTCAGCAACTGCTACCTGGGTCCCTGGGAAAACAAAAGCAGAAGCTGTCCTCTGGCATTTGCATTAATGAGCACTCAATCTACATGACCAGACTGGAGCTGATCCAGAATAAACTCCCAAAATGCCTTTAGTGTGAATATTGCCTCCTCAGCACCAAATATTTCACTTTAAAGATTTGTTCCTGTTGCACCATTCTACAATCTAGCTTATACACACCTGTGCATCACTTCCAGGAGGGGAAAATACTTGAATGCTCTTTAAAATAAAGTTTTCCCAAGGTTGATTCATTGAAAACTACATTGAAACTCAAGAGTCACCAAGTCTCTTGCATAGGGAAACTATCACTGAATTCTTATAGCATTCCCATCTGGTTCCTGCTCTTCAGACACTGATGTAAAAGCAGAATACACTCATGGGGACAGAGGCAAGGGCAGCTTTCTGCAGCCTGCCTGCAACTGGGAGAACTTCAAATGGACCCACTTCCTCTGCCCCTCCTCTGGTTTGCTCACAACAAGGTTAGTGAACTCTTACCTGGCTTTGTTTTACTAACAGGAGAGCAAAGACTTGTTGTTCTGTCAGACTTACTATGTCCAATTGCACCACCTAGGACTGCCAGAAGCTGTGCTGTAAAGTCCTGAGACTGTTCAGCTTCTAAAATCAGACAAAATCAGATTTGCATTTAATCTGGTATGTCCAAAGGTTTGCTACACCCCTTGCTGCTCAAAAGCTGCTTCACATCACCTGAAGGAAGGTATTCCTCCTATACCTCTATTGCACACCAGCATGGCATGTGTCAGGATGAATGGTATTATCAAACCAGCACCTAGAAGTGGGTATGTTCTGTCAAAATTGTACCACTTAAAGCAAATATTTGTAATATAAATCCATTTAGATTCCCCAAACTATCCAAAGGGTTTGGAAATACTTCTCCTTTGCTGAAGATCCCACTTTGCCTCCCTTTTATCCCTGTACATCTGCATCAGCAGCAAGATGGTGCTAATTATTATTTGATACACAAGCAAACTACCAATCCCCTGTTCTTAGCACAGCCTGTTGCTTTTTTTGAGCTGCCCAAACTTCAGCAGCTACAGAGACACACGGGAGTTTTGCTGACATTGACTGCTCTGTGATTCCAAGTGACGCCATTCCGCTGGCGGGCCGCGCACTGGAATGTAACATCATATCCAGCAGGTAGATAGAGCCACTGGAATATCAATTAATGTGCAATCCTATTACCTCAGTGTCTGGTAATGTGCAGTCCCAGCTCCCAGCAAGTGGAAGGGGGAGAAACCTTGAGAGCACAGGCGCTATCTAGGAAAAGCTGTGCACGGAGAAATATTGTCTCGCCGCGGCTGCGGAGCTGCTGCACATCCCATTGTGCACGTGCGGGTACCGGCACACGCACGGAGCATCAGCTGTCAGCAGGAATTCCTGGCTGCACACTGAAGTGCTGCCACAGCCTGTCTGCCCAGCCTGCCCCAGTCGATGCACATCCCAGCAGCTTGTCCACTTCCATAAACATTTCTGGGCTTCCCCGTTCGCAGAAGTAGGTATTACTGCTGAAGTGACTTGAACTTGTTCTTGAGGGAAGCCACATCAGGAATCACTCCGTGCTGCTTGCTGGCATTTCTGAGCAAGGAGTCAAGAGGTCAAAACCCAAGGTCAGAGGACAACAGACATGCAGGATCCCTTGCTGTACCTGAGGCTGGAGAAATCAGTACATTCCTAATCAGCCGCTAATCCCCTAATCTTTATTGCATGTAAATTCCATCCCCTTCCCACTGTCTGTGCCATGGTATTCTCCAATCTGATTACGGTGAAACCCCATCGGAAGACTCATCGATAAAAGATGGAAATGTGTAAAATCGATTTGCAGTATATCACAAACAGCGCCGCAAACCCCTCCAGGGATCAAAGAACCGCCATCAAACAGCAACAAATAGAGGGCTGTTAAAAACACTTCTTATCTAACAGTGGATGTGACTATTTGACAAAAGACAAAATTCACTTCCGAAGGGAGAACAGTGCGGCATTGTTTGACTGACAGTAAAGGATCAGTTTGTGACTAAGGCAGAACAGGCAGTGTAAGAAAGATCGTCATTTAAGGCCAAGCTGTAAAAGTGTGAGGGCGGAAGACAAGAGGGACTAGATGCACTCTGACTCACAATTTACTCCACCAACAATCTCACTTGACTTCCAGAAGGTACAGCAGGAGTGCTACTGGCATGGAACAGCTGGTGGATTATTTTGTCATTTAGCATTTCTCTTGATACAAAGCAATAATCATTGGTAGGGCTGAGCAAAACAACTTTTGGTCCTGAGCTCAATCAAGCTTTGCTTGAAATGGCTTCACCAAGAGGATCCAGAGCTTTGGCCACTGGGAATAGCCTGGACTACAGGGCTTTTAGTGTTGAAAACAACGAAAATTTGATAATGCTTCTAAAAAACAAAAATACCTTGGCAGGATCTCACTCTCCTACATCACTTTCTTGTGGTGAATATAAGGGAAACAAACCCTCCTTCATGTAATTCACCAGAAGACAGAGAAAAATACTAAATTAAAAGAAATCAGAGGCCAATCCAACTCCTGTGTTTCATCCATTAAGGGGAGTTTGCCAGAACTCACAATTTTAATTTTTAAATCTAGTGATATTAGGTGCTTGTTTCTTACTGTCTCTTTTCAGAGAGTATAATCCTGAAGGAGAATCTCCTCTTTATTTAAACATGAAAGGAAATTTGTGACCTTTGTGATTGTGGGGAATCACTAAATGTTCTGAAAACAAGAAACAAATAAGTAAAATCCAGTTTGTTGTAACACTCAAGCTATTTCAGCCAGAGTACTGGTTTTTGTGGGGTTTAACCAAGGAGTGTTGAACACACAGGATTAGTAACGTGAGCGTTTCCCACGGACGAGTCCCATGTGATTTGTTTAAGCGTCTTTATGACATGCATTAACAAAAGGCTGCACTGGCTGTGGGATCCAATAGCTGTAGGATCTGAAATAGCTTATGCTCCATTCACCATACAGGAGATTATAAGCAGGTGCCTCTCCTAGAGAAACTGGCACATTACAATCAACAGGAAGCTGGCTCATATTTCCAGATGTTTGTCATTATGGGAAGCAGGGAGATGTTAAGGGCAATAAAACCACACTGCTACTCTTGCAGCACCTACAAGTCCAAGAGGGACTTCAGTAGCTCAGCTCTGCCATTGATAAAAGTTTTACAAGACCTCTGCTCCAAACAGCCCTGAAATCAAAGGTCTGTTTACTTAGCCTTTGCTTGCTGGGCTTCAGGATAGTGCAAGGAAGATCAAAGCAGGGACCTCGTTTAACATGTCCAAGTACACAACCAGCAAGTCTGTTTATGTTGGATTCCTACACACTGAGAGTGCTGCTGTCTGTCAACACTTCAGGCTCATTTTCAGCAATATTGGGTGAGGAGAGAAATATTCAGAAAGACCCCACAGATTTTGGTCCTGCTGAAACAGAAGTAAAAGTCAGAGCGGGGAGCTCTACTTGCAACTGTGACTGCCAAGGTCAAACATGAACTCCTTGCAGGGAAAAGGAAACCTTCAAAGGTCAGAGACCTCTGGTCTCTACTGAAGGGCTCCACCATTAAAATGCAGCTAAAGTCTGCGTGAAGAGCCGGAAAAGAATTTTGGTCCTGTACTATTTGGTTCTGTACTATTTGGTTCTATATTATTTTTTATTGACAATGCACAATGAGATTCGCTTTGGCACTGTAAGGGATGACACCCTGAGCACCTCATGAACAGGAAGAGGAGCAACAGCCACCAGCAATTCACACCTCCCACTGATACCTGTACAGCTCAACACCAGGGATGGGAAAGTTTGCAATGACAGGCAATTTATTAACAAAGCTTGGTTTCCAACGGCCCTACATTCTGTGGAGCTATTTCCCAGGGCCTATTAGGGGGCAAGAATCTGATGATGTCTTCATTTATTCATTTGCTTGTTCATCACTACTGCATTAATGTCCCTCCATTTAGAAAATTCATCTATGTAGTTAGAAAAGGCTGAAGACTTGCAATGGTCTTTGCCCCAAGTGTGGTGGCAGTGGGATGCAGCATTACTACAATCCCTTCTACATGACTTCCCATTTTCACAAAGTTTGAACTTAGTATCTCTCAAATCACTCCTTCTCAAACAATGTGTGTGAAATTGGCTTATAGGCTTAAAAGCTACTGGAAGGGATGGAGATGGATTTACCCTCAAAAAATGTCACTACATGAATTTCATCTCTTTAGGACACCAATGTAAAGACCAGCCAGACATGGAGCAGTATGGAAAGGGTGCTCAGACAGAAGGAGACAGATGGTATTTAACTTCGGAAGTAGGGGCTCTTTCTTCGAAAGATTTATCTGAGGATATAACCCCCATCTGGTATCACAGCAGAACCTCCACCAGAAAATCAAATAACAAATGTTGGGATGGATTCACTTTATGCTCATTCCTTTTACTTTTCTTGGTATTCTGTTAAAGTTTCCTAGGAAAATCCCTTCATGTTCTGAGCAATGTTGCTCAAAATAAATAGAAACTGGGGACCTGCAAAAGGCTGTAACCAGAGCTAGGAAACCAAGTCTCCCAGCAGACAGCTGCCTCCTGCAGGTGCCCTGCATCTCCCACTGAAACACCCAAAAAGGCAGAGACAAGGCACTGGAATGGCACTGGCCCATAGATGAGCCCAGCTGAAACAAATTAATACCTGCTGTTCCTTCCCTTGGCTTCACAGAGGAGTAAAACCTAGTTAAAAAGTTGTAAAAGAGCATGTGAAGAAAACCTCAGAAACTGTGGGCTGGAGGAGCCCCATTAGGGCTCCTTCCCATCCATCTCTCTGTACTATCTGCAGAAATGGCCCTTTAAAACAGAGACAAATAAAAAGAAAGAGAACCTAATGGATAACGTACTTTCTTAGGTTCTTGATAGTCAGAGAACAAGGGTCACACAAGGTACCAAACTGCCACAAACTGCACAACTGCACAAAGCTGGGGACATCTTTCTCTCTTGAGATGCTGTGAGGACACACACCAGATTGACAGGCACCCTGTGATCCATGGATATGCAGGTCTTAAGACTCATCAAAGAATCTTTGCAGTATTCCAGGGGAGCTATTTTCCCTAATGAGGCAATACAGACAGCTTTGCTCCACCTTATTCCACTGCCTTTAGTCAAAATCCTCATCTACGCTCCTAAACTGTTCCCTCCCCCTCCTCCTGGCTCCAGTATCCAATCCCTTCATACACTTGCAGACAGTTATTGTCCCCTCAGGTGTCACTTAGCCAAGCTATACATATACTTACAAGCAGCTCTTTTAATCTTCTCACATAAATCAGTCCCCCCAGTTGTCTGATCCGATCATCCGGGCCTGTCTCTCTCTGTCCGGACGAAAACCTTGCCTGTCTCCCTGACATCTCCTGGATGTCGAGCTGTCAGCTCAAGCTCAGAGCTCTTAATCTTCCTCCCCCTCCCCACCTCCTTCCTTAATTGCTGTGGACACTGCTACTGTCCTGCCTGTCGCTCAGGCCCACAGCCCTTGTGTTATTTTTTGCTTTGCTCTCCCTCTAGCTCTCCCCATCCTGGCTCAGACCCTGAGCTGAAGTCTTTCTGCAGCTCCTTGATAAGCCCAGCCCTGGCTGCCCATCCACTCACTTGCAGTTTGCATCCAGACTCCCATCATATTTCATCAAGACTCCTCTGCTCCAGTCTTGGCAAAGCACACTCTTGCCTCATCCATATTAATTTTTTTCTAGGCACTGCTCTGGCCACTTCTCCCTCTCCTCACATCTACCTTTCCCTTTCCTTGCCACATTAAACAGCTGCTACTTTTCTTCACTTGTCAAGGTTCCTCCTGGCCTCTTCCCAATCACTGTTCTATCACCTCTTCCTTACCAGAGGTCCACCCTGTTACAGCTGTGCCAGATGTCCAGGCTCTCTCCTTCCATTTTACATTTTTCAAAGAAAATCATAGGTGTTTCCTGCCTCGTGTGGGAGCAGCTCCCCATTGGCATTGGCCAAGGCATTGGCTCTCTCCCTGCACATGCCCCCTCAAGCTTTCCTGCACCAGGAACCCACCATCACTGGTCAGCAGCCAAGCCTGGCATCCTGCTGGTGCTCATGGCCACCACCATCAAACAGCTTAAAACTAAAAGAAGAGGAGATTTAGATGAGATGAGAAGAAGAAATTCTTTACTCAGCATACACTGGAACAGGTTGCCCTGTTCAGCCGTGGCTGTTGCATCCCTGGAAGTGTTCTAGGCCAGGCTGGATGGGTCTTGGAGCAATCTGGCCTAGTGGAAGGTGTCCCTGCCCATGGCAGGGAGGTTGGAATTAAATGATCTTTGAGGTTCCTTCCAACCCAAACCATTCTGTGATTTTAAGATTTTACAATCTCAGTGCTGCTTTGCTCCACCCATCTTCCTGCCATCCTCCTTCATCTCACACCCCCAGGTAGCTCTTCAGGCACAGCCTTCTTGTGTTCACACAACACCGTGTACAGTGGGGTACTGAGAAGGTACAGAAGGTCCTGAGCACAGCAATGACACACACAAATCATGCTAATCACCACAGCTTCACTAGCACCTCTCTGCTGATTATCCTCATTTCTGCATCCACAGCATTAACGTATAATTGCATTTTAACAAGCTTCATTAGCACATTGCCTTAGTAAAGCTTAACACAGCCCAAGCACCCAAGGAAACCTCATGGTGCTTTTCTGCTCAATATAATTTTCAAGGCTTCTGTAACCTGATTTGTTAGGAATAACCTCAGGGCTGTAAAGCTTTTCTTCTGCCATCCAGTAATTAAGGAATAATTTGTCACGGAGCAAGTCAAGCTGCAGGGCAGGAAGGCCCTGTGCAATACAATGAAGCTGTGTAAACCAAAGCCCTGGGTACAGGAACAAAGTGAGCATCCCTCCTCTCCTTCTTCATTAGCCAGGAGCTGGTGCTCAGCTCCTGTAAATGCTGCACAGACCCCTCAGTAATGCAGCTCTTGCTGCAGGCAGAGAAATGCCTGTGTGCACCCTGCCAGCACACACTGGCTGTGACTCTGCCCCTCCTGTACTTTTTCTGGACATGGTGCAGAAAGGTAAACAGCACCTTGCCAAACCGTTGGCATGAGCTGTATGATGAAATAGGATTAAGAAATGGGCTGCAAAGCTTTTTAAAGAAAGTTTTATGAAGCTCCAAAGGATAACTGAAACTCCTTTTTTTTTGTTTTTAAATAACCAGCCTGGGAGGAGAAATGTGAGCAACTTAGGAATAAGACAGATTGAGCACAGGTAATACATCTATCGAATATGATGGGTATTTCTGTCTGGCTGAACCTTTTCTAGCCTTAATACTTTTTCCAGTTATCTCAGTCACATAAAAGTCAAACACTTTCCCAAGCATTCCTGGAAAGATGCTTCCTGTTTTGGTGAGAGAGAGAGGGTATTTTTAAGTAAAAAATGATCTGACTATGCTGACTGTGTATGAATCCCAGTCACAAAACCAGAAGTGGTTTTGCAGATGGAGGTTGTTACCTGACTTTTTTTTCCTTAACTTCCATAGTGACCAGATTAAGGAACTGCTGGCAAACCTCAGACACGTTTCCAAAACCATATGTAGGAACAGTGTGGCAGGAATAAAAAGCTATAGAATATCAACTGCTACATGCCCCCAGACAGCTGTCTGTGAAAGCAGAAAACATGGGGTTAATGGTTCGTTTATACTTTTCTTCTAGTACTTGCAGACAACTGAGGAACTGGTATGGAGATCACTGATCATTGCTGGAAATTCTCCATGCAAAGAGACATGCTGCTCTTGTGAAGTGTCAGCAACACTCAATTCCCATTAATTTTAAGGGAGATCAAAGTTCTCAAGCATTTTGTAGGGTATTCTAAATCTGTGGACAGATAGGCTTCCATCTCACTAAAAAACAGGTTCTCCTTCAGCAAACTCCCCTCACACCTCTATTTATCTATACTTTGCAATTTTCCAGGTTAAGCACATAGAGAAGGAAAAAAAAAAAAAAGTTGTCAACTGTCTGATATAACAATCATTGATTCTTAAGAAATATATACTTCTCACATCCTATTACCATTATTTTAACATTCAGAGGTAAAGGAAAAACTTCACCCATCCCCACCTTCTTCCCCCTTAACCAGACAAATAAGGCATTCAGCTTGTCTGAATTTAAATTTTTATTGGAGTTGATCCAGCAACCAGAGCACATTGCTAGAAGCCAAGGTCTCGCTTCCTTCAATACACCTCCTTCATTCTGACTCCCTGCTTTTGTACAGCTTTGGTAATCTCAATCTGTGGTCAGGGATAGGATAAAATTTCAGCTATTTCCCCCCTCAACTGCCCTGAACAGGGCTTGCTCTTAAATCAAAAGCCCTGCACCCTAAACCTCTGGTTAAGTACTTAAATATAGGCAAGTCTTTGAAATCATCACATGCTTCTTTTTTTCTTTATCTTAGATATAGTGCTGAAAACCACAGAAGTGAACCAAGATCTCAGGAATATCAAAGGTGTTCAGAGGGAACTGGGGGAAGGGGACTCATAGGATGGTTCCCTGGCGATTTCTTGGCCTGATCTTCTGAAATAGATGGCATTACCAGTCCTCATCAAAAATGTAAAATTTTCTCCCTTTTTCTCTAGGGCATAGAAAATAGTGTTAATTTTTCTGGAAGCATTAGGAGGAGACAGCAACTGCGATCCAAGCAGAAGTCACTCCTCTGTCATTGCCTTGGTAAATGACCTCCACCTTCCTACACAGGTTGGTGTGGCCTCCCACATACCTCCTACCGATGTTTAGATTCTCCTCTCTCAGTACTCCTCCTTTTTTCCTCTCATTCCCTCTTCTCTCTACAAAGAGTAATTCAAGAACCATGATCACCCCTTTGCTTGGCTTCAGGTCTCTTGCATGGGCTAAAGTTACCTCCAATTCTCCAGCATGGTTTGGGGAATTTATTTATATTCTGTGTTCTGGAGATAGCCCCCATGTCTTGCCAAGGGCTCTCATGGGTATTACAAAAGGAACACTGACAAATATTTATGGAACCTAAAGTGAAACTCAAGACACTGTTAAAATAAAGTTTGTTTTAGGTTTTTGGGGTTTTTTTAATTCTCCAGAAGAACTGACCTGGCTTTCTTGGCAAAAAGACTAATCCAACTGCTATTGGTATCTTAACAGCTCATAAGAACCACATGCTTCAAATAAAGCCATTACTATCAGACATGCTGAGTGGTTCAATTAAACAAATATGAAAATAGACACTTCATCCTGCTTTAACTAAGTGGGATCATTTCACTCCTGAATCCAGAATGACAATGAAAATGATATAGTATTTATAGAGCAGCTTTTTATCCTGGAAGATCCCAAAGGATTACTCAGACCCCGCTTCACACACTACTGAGATGCTGCCACTTCCAGGGAGGAACACACAAGCTGTCCCACAGCCCTGAGGAATGGCACATGGCAATTCAGACAGAAGAGCAGAAAATAATTCTACATTCAGCTGAAACTACAGAAAAAAACTTAAGCAGGCAGAATGAAGATTGTTTAGGCTGGAGCACATCCAGCACAGAGGAGGTATAGTGATCGGGTATTTCAAATACAGAAGTTAAGATAAAACAATAAAAAAGTTCTGATCTAAACTATCCAAAAACCAAAATTTTGGGAAGAAGGGGAAATACCATCTTGAAGGTGAACAATTTCATTCCTTCCACTTCAGTTGTGCATGGGAAATTCTCTAGATGTTCTTGCTCACTATTCCCTTCAGGAATACAAAAAACAGGATTAATAACACTTTGCTTAGCTCCCTGTCCACATAAGGATGACACAGGACACATTATGAATTAAAGGTTTCAAAAAGCTTTGTCTGGTGGTCTTACACACATCAGAGACAGGAAAATTCTGGGTTCACACATTGACTGCTGACAAGACCCCTGCTGGCATCTCTGCCCCATTTCACATTAGCTGCACTGCGCATAAAACACAGCCCATGGAGAGAGAGAAAGAAACTTGCCCAAGGCTGCCCTGTGAGTCTGTAGCAGCAGCATCAGGAATCCAGTTTTGACTCCCAGTGCTCTACTGTGACATCCAGGCAATGCCTCCCCACTCCAGGACAAGTTCCCTCAAGTGAAACCATGGTCTGGCACGAGGAGCCCAGCAAGCCTCAAAGCACTATGCCAATAGGTGGCCAAAACTTTTCCAGTAACATTTTCTTTTGTGAAAGACAGAAAAAGAAACCAGTGATTTATGGAGCAGCAGCATGGCAGGTCATGGTAAAACAGGGAAATCCATCACTTTCAGAAGTTAGGGACACGGTGACACGACATGAAGTCGTGGGCACACACCAAATGTCAGCTGCAACTCTAAGGGTTACAGCAAGGATGGGAACCAGCTCAGCATGAGGAGTTCAGCCTGTGGATGTGCTCATAATGACACATCTGCAAAGAATCAGTCACAGAACAATTTGGGTTGGAAAAGACCTTTAAGATCAAGTTCAACCATTAAACCAGCACTGTCAAGTCTACCACTAAAACCATGTCCCTACATGCCATATCCTTTAAATCCACTCAGGTATGGTAAAGAGAAGCAGCCCTGACAATATTACTGCAAACATCCCCCCAGTACAGAAGTGTGAAAGAAATATAACTGTGCCATCAGAGTTTTTTACCTGGCACACAGACTAGCACTAGCATGAGCCTCTCTGCAGAACAATTAGCAGAAAGCACCAATCTTATAAAGCTTCTTTCTTTTTTCCAGTTCATTTAGCCTGAAGTAGAGCAATCAAGGCTCTTCTGGCAGGATATCACATTCTCAATATGTAACCACTTAAAGGAAGAGGACAGCTATTGCAGAGAGTTGTCCCAGGAGAAGAAATCATTGTACAAGTGAAAGGGATTTCTTTGGAGTGACTTTCAAAATAATGCGAAGCTGTTCTCTTTTTCTCTTTTCTTTTCCTTTCTTTTTTTTTTTTTTTTTTTTTCTTCTCTTGTCTTTTTGTCTCCTTTTTCCCCCAGGACTGTACTACTTTCTTTTTTGAGTTGGCACTTGTTCACAAACCTAATCTTCTGTGGTTTCAATGAAATAAGTAAGGCAGATAATTATGTACTATGAGGGGCAAGGGGGTGACTCCATGGCCGTAAAACCTCCAGGCACTATTTTTTCCTGGAGGGACATGGAAAGAGCAAAATGAAAATACTCAGACTTAAGAGATGAGCAAAGAAGGAAGATGTGGCATGCTGTGTAAAGGAGAAGACTTCCAGTGGTTCTACAAACTGCCAAGAGCTAAGTCTATTCTCTTATTTATACATTTTTTAGGGTGAAAAACAGAACTCACACCACTGACAGATGAGCAGAGGGAAAAGTGCATCAATACAGAGATTGTGCATTTCTCTGCTGTGACAGGGAACCTGTCCTCAGGTATGACAGAGAAGGAGGATACAGAGTTCATCCCTGCCTGGCTTGAGGTCACACAACACACAGGACAGCAGAACTCCAGACCCAGACAGCATTGCAGAAAAAGGCTGTGGGATAAATCATGGCTAAACAGGTAAGGAAAATACATGCCAGCTCTGCTTTGGGAGGTGCATTGGACTGAGGCCACCAGCTCTGTTGCTGTTTTGGAACAAGAAACCCTCTATTTTCACCCTTGAGCAAGAGCCAGGTTGGACTAAAGGGCAGCAGTGTGACCTGGAAGAAACTCTGTGCAGCAGCCTTAAGGCAAAGCAGCCCACACAACCCACGGGACCAAGGATTTCATACAGAAGTGACTCCATCCCTCTGCTCCTGTGTGAACATGCTGCTCTTCATGAGTAATCCTGTGTCATCCTGCAAGCCCAGGGAGCCAGGAACACACCCAGCTCCAAAACCCTGTGCATGGTGAGCATTTGCAGTGCCACTCTCTGAGCTGCAGTGCAGGGACATGGCAGAGGTGTGGTGGAAAGGGCTTTTGCACAGATTAGCATCCAAAATGTGTGCCTTGGAGAACCTCTGGCTGGTTTTCAAGGAAAGAAACCAAGCCTGGCAGAGAGTGTATCTTCTCTCTACCACTCTCCTCCCAATGACTTTAGGAAGGTACACTGTGCTCTGGCTGGTGCTGATGCACCTCTGCTGATACACCCATGCAGCAACAGCACTGCTGCTGCCTGCACAGTCTGAGTGCTCCTGCTGATCTCCCCACTCAACTCCCCTGACCCTGGAAATGCTCAAGAAGCCATCCAGGCTGTGCTAAAATACGGCGACTGTTGCTGGAAATGAAGACAAAGTGGAAAGGGAAGAGGCAAAAGAGGATGTTTAAACAATGCAACAAATGACTGAAGATACTAAAAATTACTTTAAATCCATTTTTATAAATAAAAAATGATGATTGCAAAGCTTAGCATCTTACACTTGGTCCTCTGCATATGTATATGCATGCACACATGAAGAGCATGTAAAAATGCTGCATTTTATCACATCTCTTTGAAGATCAGGACACGACATCAACCTACATACAAAAAAAAAAAAAAATCCATGCATGTGTATTGCCACATATTTCATGAAATCAGAACTTCAGCACTGAAATGTGTGATGTTGCACCACAGCCACGAGGGCTCTCTCTCAGTATCATGAAATACATGGCTGCTTTAGCACATGCAGAGCCTACTTTCTGCAACAGCAGGACATCACCAGCCCCACATTCAGAGAATAATCATGGCCTTGTCTGCACTGCAAAAACTGGTCCCATAATTCAAAAAAAACCACTGTGGTTCAGCCAGTAGCAGCAAGAGCAGTGCTCTAATGCAATACTGGACTCAGCTGTTTTTAGTGTCGGATCATCTAATTCTGCTCAGAGTGGGGTAAGAAAAGCCATGGGGAAAAGCTCCCACACCACAAGAAAACCTTACCATAGTCTAATTGCAGCAGTCCTGAAGAAAGTGGGGGGAAAATTATTTCACAGTCCCCAGATATTTTTGTGAAATGTCAAAAGAAAAATTCTATTACAAAGAGGGGTAATAAAAAATAATGAAAAGAACCTCAGCATTTTCTTAAAACTTTAATCTGTGCATATTTTTCTATCCGGTCAGGGGTTCTATCAGCAGTTTGGGAGTGTTTCATTTCAATTCTGGAAGCTGCTATTAATTTTTTATCTTTGCTAGTTTTTTGGTAAAAGGTAACCTAACTTGTAGATCAAACCCAAACCATGCCAAATCAGACAATCTTACATTTCATTTGGAGAAAGTAAACGGCAATCACAACCTCCCTGGGAGACAATTTTATTCCTACCATTCTTTATTTGTACAACAATTAGCCTTTTTCTGATCCAAGATAAAGTCCCTCAGGCACAGTTGTGAAACATGATAATAGCCTAGTGCTGGGTTTTTTTAAAATGAACCTGATGAATGACCAAAATCAATCATTCCCTCAAAATTTTAGGTATGATGAGCTGGCATCTTGCACCCTGGAAGTGTTACCTCCAAAAATTCTCAGCTAGACCCAAGGGTCATACAGGAGCATCCTGAACTCCCATGCCTTGCACAGTTCATGGGTGTTATGTCATTCCATGGTGCTCCTGCAGCTGTGCACTGGAACAGCCCCTAGCTGCTCTTCTTAAACACAGAATACGTAAGATTCACAGAATACGTAAGATTTCATGCACATCAGACTTTAAAAAGCAAAAGTAACCCCTTCCCCTACATGGCAATGGCAATGAGAAATGAAATTCACTGAATCCTTTCACGCCTGGAGCCAATGAGCTGCAAGACAGGGCAGCACAACAGCTCCCCAGGACAGCCAGTGAGGAAGAAACACACTGAGACCTCGTGCCAGATGCACCTTGTCATTTCACTGGCATGCAGTAATGGATGAACACATCAGTAATGCACCCCTTCCCCTACTTCTGGCAAGTCCCTCTCCCTCAAATCCCTTCCAGGGAAAGTGAAACCACTGCAAAGTGGCCTCTCCTGTGCAGGCACCTTGGTGGCTGCCCCGTGCAGAATTATCTGTGTGGCCTCCAAGATCCTCCATTCCTCTGCACAGATTGCTTCCAGCATCCAGATAAAAACAGAGGGAGATGATGAAGCACTTGTGCCTGGAATTCTCCAAATTTCATTACCAACCACCAAGGGCTTAGCCAGGGCCAAGCTCTGTGGTTACTGCACAGCCACGCTTTTATTTCAGGGTGATGAAGGTCCATTCACTATCGCCAGGGAGCCTTGAGGGGTGGGATGTGGGTGCCTCCACGGTGACACTGGACTGGACCCATGCAATCAGCTGAGACACGCAGTGCCACAGCACTTGTCCTGCTCTTGCAGTGCTTAACCTATGTCAACTGCTGCCTGAGCCATCTCCTTCAAGAGCTGGCAGTGACAGATGCATAATTGGGTTTGGGGAGGCGTGGGACCTGCTCTCCCTTCCCACCTCCCTCCCACGTCTATCCACCTTCCCTGCTGCTGGGTTATGTCAGCCCAAAACCTTCTCTGGGGAGGAGGAACAACAGCTGCTTCTCTCCAAACCATTTCACCCAATTAAAGAAAAATCTGCAAGCAATGCTTAAGTGCTTTTATTGTTGATGGGGGCACAAGGCAGAGGAGGAGCAACCTCACCCTCCCTCAGCTGTGCCGACAAAAAAAATCCTGAGAAAAGGCAACTGAACAAGAAGGTGCCACTTGTAGCCCTTAGTTTACAAGAGCAGACCAAATCTGGTAATATTAGGGCTTGCATAAAACCATCCAAGATGCCAAATGTGCTCTTTTCACCCAGAGTTAATGGTATTTAGTACATTTTCATGTAGCCACAGATTCTGAGGTCATGGGATAACACAAAAGGATGAACCTTCAGGAATTTTTTTAGCTGTTGTGGTGACAAGCTTGTGGAAAGCTTGAGAATTTGAATGCTTAGCCAGAAAAGAAGTAACCAGTGTCTAAATGTGAATTTTAAAATACCTTAATATCCTCTTGAGTATTGGAAACTGAGTCATGGTTCTGGGAAGAGTAACATTACAGTTTTATGGTCTGCTGCAAGGCTTGGCTAGGATGAAATCAGAGGTTTTCTGTAATAATTTGGAGCCTCTGTTCCCTCTGTGGAGGGGTTGGTCCTCAGCAAGTAGCAGAGGATGTCTGCCTATTAAATTCACATTAAATTAATAGAATAAACTGCTTAACAGTCTTCACAGATCAGGACAAGGCAACACATTTAAATGTGTTGCAGATTTAGGCATCTATTATTAAACATTTGAGTTTGAAGGCTTGGACCCCAACTTCTTAATGCTATTTCTTCCATATTCCTTAGGTCTAAATTTAAATCTCTATCTCAACCACAGCATCATGAAATTATTCTAGTGCCTGTAAAGTAACCTGAAATTGAATGAGATGAGCAGTGGAAGACGAATTTTGTACCAGGGCATAACAAGGTAATATCAGAAGAGCAGTTCTGAGCAATTCTTAGACAATCCCAATATAGAGCCCCTCTAGCAAGACACAGCCACTGCAGTGTGACTCTGAGATCAACAAATCAACACTTGAGCAGGTCAGGGCTTTAGTGGCTAAAGCTGTCATAGCTCACTTGAAGACAACATGTCAACTGTGCTTCTTACTGTCCCCCTCACCCTCCACCCTCTCCTCCCAAACCATAAGCAAGCAGCACTTCTGGAGGAACTCACAAAGTAATTTTCTGATGTTCACAAAGCCAAGTATGACATGCTGAGTGACATGGCAGGGATACCCCTTCCCCCCAGAGCCCTTTCACCCACGGATCTGCAGAGCCCAGGCTCCAGGGGCTCCAGGGGCTCCAGGTGATGTGTCCTCTGTACTACTGTCCTCTGTAGGAGTCAGATCAGCAGCTTCATGCCCACCAGCTTTTAACCAAGACTTTACACATTTGGATACACTCCCATATAACCATCAAACACAAAAGCTCCCCATCTCTTGGAACAGAACCCTCAATTCTGCATCCCCACAGCCTGGTGCTGCCGTAGCCCCCTACACAGCATTCACATAATCCTTGTTATTTATTAACAGAGCCATCTATTTCCTGCCAAGTATGTTTCCCCTCCACACAGCTCATGGGGCCATTCAGCTCTTTGCCAAGCAGACCTTTCAAATATATAGTGTTAAAACTAAAAGGGCCCTTGTAGTTGTGCAGTGTTGTGAGGAGAAATGTTTCTTCTCTGACACATGCTTACCCCGGGTACAGCTCCAGCCTTACTCATGGGGAGCTGAGGGCTATGCAGGGATATTGCTGCTATTATCCCAGGGCACAGGGAGCAGGGTGGGGGCACAGGTCCATTCCCAAGAGGACAACTTGATGGACTGGATCTGGCAGGGCAAAGTCCACCCTTATCAGCCAACAGCTGGGAGACAACAGGGATTTAGACCTGGGTTCATCACACTGGAGGAATCTTGATTTTGCAGGAGACACTGCAGTCAGCTCTGCAGAGTCCCTGCTCTTGGATCTGAAACTGCTCTGGAGGAAGGGCCACAATCTGAGCAAGCTGGCATGAAGTGCTTCACAAAACTCAAAACTGCAGGTACCACTCACCTCCAAGCCCTCACACAACAGCAGCCCAGCCCATGCAGGAAGGGATTCCTTTCCTGTAAAACTCTCCAGTAAGAATCATCACCCTAAAAAGCCCTTACACAGGTAGGAATCTCAGCAGGACCCACCAGGCTGCTCCCATTGTGCATGGAGAGCAGGAGGCAAATGGCACTTTGATTATCAGTCATCTTCATTACACTCACAATCAGGAGCAGGGAGGGGGATTTCAGTAGCACTGGATGGCCTGGCAAGCAGGACTGGTGCTGAAAGATGAAGGGACTTTTGCTCCCCAGCCAGCCAGCAACTTCAAAGCCTTTTTCATTCAGTTGCTGTTTTTGCAGTACACACACACACACACAAAACTGCTGTTAAGGTATCACCAGCCTTGGCGGAGGTCAGAGCTCCTGACTCAGGCTACAACTGCCTGCTGCAAACACAGGGCAGACAGCTTTCTAAAAGGGTTTTTATCTACACACAACTAATGCTCTGTGCCCAACAGAAACACTGCAGAAAGGACCATGAGAGATTTTGTGCAGCACATTATGCAAGAGGTCAGGTGAGATTACAGTCAATCATTTCCAGCTGCCTGCATTTCAGACAGAAGATGCCAGTTTGAGGGGAAGTACAAATTTGGGATGAAAGTGTATCAAAATTGATCTATTGTAAAAAATGTTTTAGGTCTAGTTTGGAAATTTATGTTTCTAAGAACAGCCACAGCCTAGATCAGAAAGATCTCATCACAAGCCCTGTAATAAATCAGTGACAATAAGACATATATTTCCTCACAGCTCTAATGCACACACAGATGCACCTGTACAGCTTTCCTCTCTTCATGCCCTGAGGAATACTGACTTTATAAGAATAATAAAGAGTTCCAAGAAGTGAGATTGGAAGAGCATCATCTCAAACTAGCTTGGCTGGTGAGAACCATCTTCCCACCCACCCCATTGATTTCCCTCCCACAGCCTCCTACAGGACAGAAGGCTGGTGCACCCTTCTGTCTCTTTTGATTTTTTTTTCTTGCCGAAACATCACCTAACTTCAAAATACAATGATAAAACTGGAATGCTTTCTTGTGATAAGAGAATCCAAACAATCTGTTTTTCCTTTAGAATCCAGGAAAGATCTTTCTCACTTCCAAAAGTCTTAGGATCAAATTTAAGTTTCAGGATCAAACACTATAGTGCCTTTTATAGGGAAGTTCCCTGCAGTATCAAGGCCCAGTTAAGGTAAAATGCAACAGGTAAGTGCAAGTCTCCAAAGGAGAAAGGGTGAACTGTGAGGAAGAGAACTATCATAATTTTGTACCATGAGACAAACAGAATAAAAAATCAAAACATGTTAAAATTCTTCTTAGGTCAGTTTGTTTCGTTGTTCATTAGTTTTTCCCTGAAGTGTTAACAAGAAGAGAAATTAAGATACTTAATCATGAGGTTTAAGCCCATGGTTCCCTTTAAAAAGAATACTCACTGTCCTCTGTTCTCAGCAGATTTTTATTGAGCAATTGAAAGATGCTGTTTTCAAAGCTAGGACTCAACTCGGTTAATTGTTACACCTCTTTGTGTTGCCTTTTCTTTCAAGAGAACCAGCTAAAGGTTTGCAGGAAGGAGCCTCGGGGCTGCAACAGATGTCATGAGCCACTTCCTACAAATTAGAAAAGGAAAGTAACCCCCTCAGGTTAATTATGGGGAGAGGCCACACACGGAGCTGTGTAATGAGCCTGTGGGATGGAGAGAAGGCAACTGCTTCATATTGGATTTCAAGAGACAGAGCATGAAATCTCTGGTGCTGCCTCCACGCTTTCACACTGCCAGAGCAATGCCTCTGCCTGGGGAGGACACAAGCCCTGCTGTCTGGGGCAGGCAGCAGAGGTAAGGGAGGACAATGACATTGCTCAGCCACCCTCTGAGGACATCTCTTGGCGTTCCTGCCCTCCCGAGGCACGGCTGCCACAGCACAGGGGACTTTGCACCTGCCTCCCTATTTACACAGGTGCAAGGCAGTTAGAAAGCCATAGCCTAAGGACCAAAGTGTAAAGACAGGGACTTGGCTGGCCTGGATGTTGTTGTTTTCCTGATGGGATGAATAGCCAAAGTCCTTTCATCTTTCTCTGCCTCATTTCCCCACCTATATAATGAAGATGGTGGTTTTTATCTTTTTTTGTTTTTGGTTTTGGTTTTTTTGGTGTGTTTTTTTTTTTTTTTTAATGAAGTGGCTAGATTTTCACAATGGGAAAGCACCAGAACAGTTCTAGTTAAAATCATTACCAAAGAGTCCTGTAACAGCACAAGTTATGCCTTTTTTCTCTCTTTTTTTCCACTCCCCGCACCCCAACAGGTTGGTGGGAGCCCATCCTGTTTCTTGAAACTGTTTCCTTAGGTATTGGGTCACTTTAAAAAGTCACAGATGCTTGTTTAAGGTAAATTTGTGCAGCTAATCAAATGTAATTCAGCCTTGAACGTCAGCTGAAGAGCAGCCCCATGTTTCCTTCCACTAAAATATACATTTATGGTCAGGTTAGCATGACCTGACAACAAAACCAGCAAGGACAAAAACAACCCTGAATGCGCCAGCTAGAGTGCTAGAAGATTTATTTTAGTGGGTGGGAAATAGCTTGATGTTTATTTAAACTATGATTTGCAGATGGGGGCCAAGGGGTTTTTAAGTGCCAGTTAATGGGTTTGTCTACAAAAAGGAGAATCCTGGCAAAAAAACTGAGCTACAGCTTCACATGGGAAGGCATCACTGCTACCAGAGGAGAGGTCACTGGGATCCAGGACACGCTGCACAGGCGTAGCTGAACCTCCTACTGCCAGGATGGCCTGGGGTAGTTGCTCCTGAAGAAGTAGGAGAAGTAACTCTGTGCTTCAATGAACTCGTGCAGTGGCCAGCAGGAACAGAAAAGTCAAGATTTTCAGGCCAAGAGGGACATTTTGTTGACATTCCATCTTGTGGGAGAAAATAAAGTGAAACATTTGGGGTTTGTTCCACTGCAGAACAGGAGGGGTTTTTTTGGTCTCAGAACAGCAATGGAAGACAGATCTGGCATCTTTTGAGCAGCTGTAATACCAGCTCCTCCTGTAGCATCTTCCCAGGGTGCACATTACCTCTGACACTTTTGTTGATTGCGCTCAAGAGGCTAAGAAGCAAAATTTGAATCATTTCAAATCTCTCATAAAGCATAACCAGAATAATACATCATGCAGAATAATACACGGTGCCCTCACTGACAAAAGCACTGAGCACTGCTTTGTGGCAGTGGATTTTCATCAACAGTTCTCTCTTCCAAGTGCACAGGAAGATATTCACATTAAAAATGACTACAGGTCAGTGAATGTTAGAAGTCTTCCAATTTTTCCACACCCAGAAATCTAATCTCCAAACTTGAACTGATAGTTTGCATGTCATCTTACTTCCCACTTCTTCAAAAACAAGGTATGCCAAATCCACCCTAGTTTCAGCAGGTAGATTAGAGGCTAAGAAAAACTGGTTTTCTTGAGCAGGATTAGCTTGAGGTGCTTCTGAGATAATCTGTCTGCCTTCCAGGCACTCTCTAAATACTCAGAGGCACCCATTTGTCATCACTGCTGCATTATCCCTGCAAAATGCATCATCCTTGCATGATGGAGCTACCTGACCTTCAGGGTGGGAGTGTGCATGCCTCTTACCTTGCGTGTGTGCCTACTGGGGAGGAAAAAACACAGTTTGTGGTCTGCCTGTAACAAGCTGAACACCAAGACTGCTCAGCTATTGCAGGGAGACACATTGCTGAACTCTGATCACTCTGTCCCAATGGCCCAGGAAGGCACAAGCTGAATTTCAGGAACGTGGATGGTAGATCAAAAAAATTACTTTTCAGCAGGGGTGAAGGAGCTGTTTCAGTTTCTTGAAGCAAGTATGAGGGGGACAAACACCACCTGGACAGTAATCAATGTCCTGTTAAGAGCAACAGGACGGCAAGCCAGCCTGGAAAACTAATAGAAACACAAGTCCTGCTTGTACTTGTACCAAATTTTCTTAGGCTTAAAGGGTTTCTCTAAGATTTGAACAAATAATAGGATCAGAGGGTTTTAAGACGCTCCCATCGACTCACATAAGGGGCTTGATCCAGCCCCCACTGCAGTCAGTAAGTTTTTGAAAAAGAAATCTCCAACTTAAATCCAGCTATTGTGATTTACACCAGCTGAGGATCTCTCACCCTGCTGCAATGGGAACATGACCAGGCTGCTTGCCAGCACTTCTGGCTTTGCTGCTGTAGGAGTGACGTTTAGGTATGCGTGACCACTCACCATCAGATTTCTTTACAATGACAAGCTTTGAAGTCAGAGCACTTTGCTCTCCTTCCACAAACCATTTTCACTCAAAACAATAACTATTTAAACGGGAGCCTCACCAAAGCCAATTCAGATTTTTCTTTTTTTTTTTAACTTCTGTGTCAGCGGTAAAATACAGTTAAATCACAGAAGAAGAGACACCTGCATCATAGGCTGGATATCCCAGCACTAAACTACTTCCATTTACTTTCAGTGCTGGGAAGGAAGACACCAGTGGCTTCACCCAATATTACACTGAAACCTAGAAAGAATAAAACTGAGCAAGCGACTCTGTTTGCTGAAAATCTTGTAAAGCTCCTCCCTACAAAACCCACTAAAAGTTGTCTTTTCATAGCCAGTGGGGCTGCTAGAGGCTTGACTGTGATTTGTGGACCTCATCCTGCCTACTCAGAGCAAAAGATAACACCTGCGGGAAGCAGGCGAAAGGTTAAAACCTGGTACCTCTGTGTTTTCCTAAGTGCAGAGCCTGGCACCAGAACAGAGCCTGGGAACAATGGCAGGAGCATTGTCCTGTTTTCTTTTCCCTTAAAGTAACATTTTTGCTGCAGTGTCATCTTTCTGCTCAGCCAAGCAGGCACTCTGGGTCAAATCAGCTGCGTGAGCCGTCAGCAGATTTTTCTGGCCCTCTCAAAAGATCTTCAGGCATTGTATTAAGAAGCCAAATCAGTGAGAAAACAGGAAAAAAAAAAAAAAAAGTGGACAGACTGCCCACACGTTTTACCGGTCAGGCGCTCGCATGACTGTGAAATAATCAGCATTCTTTTGGTGAAATGTAGCAGCTTTAAAGCAGAAATCTGGCTTTGCTCTCTGGAAAACAGTGTGCTTTCTCGAAAAAGCTAAACCCAGGGTATTACAGCCTGACAGCTTCAGAATTCCTCAGACCTCCCACAGGAATCGCTCACAAAAGAGCAGGCTGGATGTCATCCACCCATCCCAGGGCTGGATGTCAGGGAAACAGACTCTCAGATGGAAAACCCTAAGGGAAGGCATAACTTCCACTTACACCATCTTTTATGTTTTGGCTAAGTGGCTTGTTTATAATTGTTGGATTTGGGCGAGAAAGGCTTCACCTCTCCTTACAGTTCCTGTAGTGCAGCTTTGGGGCCTGTTGGGTCACTTCCCAAACAGAGAAATTAGGAGAAATTTTCCTAGAGTTCTTTCACGTGTTTTGGCAGGGATCCTGCAGCAGGCACGGGCACAAAGAGCACAAAGGACAGTCCCACTTTCACAGCCTTTTGCACAAACCATACCCATTTCTGGGAGCCACCATGCACCAACTTTGCAGACACACAAGAGGCACTGAACAAAATTCATCACTACTTGCCAGAACTTCCATAAATCCATAAAAAAAGAACCAGCCCTTTTAAACTAAAGCGGCATTTTTAAAAAGAAATACGATTTTTTTAAAAACCCACTCTTTCCATACAATTTTTTTTCAAGGGCTATTGCTCTCCCAAACAAAAGAAACTGAGGAGTTACATATGGCACTTCCACACATGATAGCTACCACAAATCCCTGTGGTTGTGGTGAGAATCAACAGATTGCTTAAATTGATGAAGACAAAAGTTTAATTGCTCATAATTTTGCCACACAGAACCATTTGGGCTAAGACTTTCCAATGCCTAGGACATACAACTCTATTCTTATAAAAGCAAAATAGTAGGAGAACATCTAATTAGAAATTCTATGATTTGGCATATTCACACATGAGCTGAACTAAGGCAGAAAAGGACATCTTCAATTCTCTGTTTTGCAACCTTACTAAATTGTTCAATTTAATTTTATGTATTTGTAAATTTATTTAATTTGGTAATGTGATGGGAAGGGAATGCTAATTCCTAGTACTTGTCGAGCAGAGGAGTTGACCCAATCATTGCTGCACATTAAGTAACAGATTATGGCCTTAATTTATATTTGTATGGTACTAGAGGAGTAGCCTTCAAGCTTCTCTGCTGCCTCTTCTCATGTGAACTTCCTGCAGTCTGGACTACAGTGAAAGCCAGATAAAATCATTTCTAAAATGAGACGGAGGCCTGAAATGCAAATCAGGGGAAGAAGTCGTCAGAAAGGGGTCTTCACACAGATTTGGTAGGTTATCAGGTCTTTACCTGCCTGGTAATCAATCCTGGTGCCTGATCAGCTCCAGGGGATGGACCCAGGAGGAGCACAAAGGCTCTTTATTCCCTCTGCTCATGTTGTGACTCTGCTGTAAAGCCTGGTTCTCTGGGAAGGGCAAGGTGGAGCTGGACATGGGGCCTATCAGGTGACATTAATGTTCAGTCAAGATATGGACCTTGTGTTTGAACGAGACAGACAGTCTTTGAAGAACATAATCTGTGTTGCCAACAATGGCTGGAGTGAAAGGAGCTCGCTCTGGTTACCTCAGAGGATGGACTGGTAAAGCAAAGTTGGATTCTTATCAAGATGCTGGGTTTGGGGTTTTTTAATCGTTGATTCATATGGTAATGACTGTGAATACACAATGCAAGGTCTTCAAAGGCAGGAAACATAAGAAGGGTATAGCTTCACCCAGTCCACGTTAAGCTTCCACACTTTTGTCCTGTGTGATTTTTTTTTTTCTTTTAAATACATAAACCCTTCTATCCTTGCAGGGACAAATTCTATCCATGTCTTTTCAGATTCCCTCCAATTCCAGTTGGATACAGGCTCACCAGAAGCAGTGAGAGGCAGCAGCTCTCCTGGGGTGCTGTGTTTCTCAGATTGACCTTAGCTCTGTTTACCCTTGCTTCGAAAGTTTGGGCCAATGTCGCCCTGCTAAATAAACTGCTGAGTGCTGGGGCAGTGGGGACAGGGAGGGGGAGTTAAAAACAAATGGGATTGTGCTGAAATGAGAGAGTAGAGAGGAGCTCCAGAGAGATTGTTGTGGGTCAGCACACAGAGGCAAATCCCTTTGAATCAATAGAAAACCTTCTTCTGATATCTCTGGCCCAGTTTTCGAGCATGCAGAACACAGCTATCCAAAGTTCATGCTTCCAGTTCAGATTGAAGCACTCTCCTAAATAACCAGACAAGCCACACTGCTCTTTCTTCTGTTTCATCTCCATTTCCAGCACACTGGAAATATCCAGGTTCTCCAGCCATGCAGGCAGTAGTGGCTTTAGCCATACAGTTTGGTTAAGGAGGGCAGTACCTTATATTTAAGACATCAGAATCTCTTTTCCACCAAAATTCAAGTTAATCATCCCAACAGCACCCAGTTGGCAAGCATGTGGGATAGAAAGGTGTTTTCAAAGCTGACTGTGTGTTCATTTCAATATATCACAGTTTAGACCCTCACTACCTCCAATCACAGCATTTCACAAGCCATCACAGCTCCTCCCTGATACACGAGGTGTCTATGTCACATTTAGGACTTTAGGTCTGTGCAATGGCCTGCACATCACTGTAACAGGCTGCCCAGGCAAGGGCTGGAATCACCATCCCTGGAAGTGTCCAATAGGCATGCAGGTGTGGGGACATGGTTTGGTGGTGAACACAACAGTGTCGGGTGAACAGCTGGACTCAATGACCCTGGAGGCCTTTTACACCCAACACAATTCTGTGGGTCTATCCTGTGCTTCCTTAGGTTTTTGGCAAGGGCACACTAATCAAAGTTCATCACTCCTGGCAAGTGTGAGCATGCTCAGCATGGATCAGATGTGTAGGTATTGTCTCACATCTACAGCCTTCCCCATCTGAATGTCCCTCCATCCAGGCAATAATCCTCCCCTATTTACCAGCAAAGTGCTCCTTAAATAACTGTATCCTCAGTATTCAGCATATGCCTTTAAAGCATCAGGATTAACATCCCTTAAAAAAGAAAAACTGAGTAATGTAAGAGCAGATATATCCATTATCAACATATCTAAATATTTTTTAATCCCAACCAGCATGTGGTCCTGGTATTATCTCATGGCAGTATGTTCCAGAGCTTATCTGGAATAACGTTGCTTTTCATCACCTTCAAAGTTCCCTGAATATTTCCTTGTTTGTCAGTCAGGCTGCCTTTGGCTTTCTGGAAAGCTCTGTTCATACTCAAGGTATCTGAGAAACAGATTCCAGCTACTCTAAGACACTGTAAAGAAAAAGAAGACAAACGAGGCTCTCCTGGACAGCAAGCTATCCAATACACAGCATTAGTGAAAGCAGCACAGTGTCATCTGAGGTGAGCACAAGACCACAAAAACAATCTCAGTACCATGCAGGGCTTTATAGAAGATCTTGATACCCAGAGCAATCCAAGGTGGCTAATTAGCCAAGAAAATTGGATAAAATGCAACATTTCTTAATCAAAGATGACAGGTAACCATGGATGTGCTTTTGATAGGAAAACTGATAGTCTACACATAAAAAAGGTGATGCTGGGTTTGAACAAAGCATCATTGGCTCAAGCCAACCACACAGAGAAACTGGGTGGAACTCATCTTGTCTGAAAGCACCTCACTGAGCCATGCTGGAAATTAGCAGTCAGCATGAAGAGATGGGGACCAGTAAGGTGAACTGGGTAGGAAACCACCCAGCAGCAGAGAAAAAAGGCCAACCACAAGGACCTTCCCTAGCAGAGTTCCTCCAAAAGGATCCGCAGGGTAAACCTTGCTAAAGGAAATCACTAACACTTTTGGCAGAGCATAACACAGTTTTTAGAGGTTGGAAGACTCTGTCTCAGGGTCTCCAGCCCATTCAGCACTCCAGGAGCAGAGCTGAATGCCACACCTCTCTAGAAAAAGCTGATTACAGGCAACCTGCCATTTTCCATTGGAAGTATTTCTATGAAGCATCATTATCCATGTTTCACACCTGGGAAGCTCACCCACATGCTGGTGATGGCAAAGACAAAAGGGATTTCTCTCAGATCAGTCAGGAAAGTGACTGATTCACAAAGATTTAAATGATGGTTTGTTAAATGTCAGATGAGAATAGTAACCATCAGTCTTTCTCTCCCCATGGTTACATCCTTGAACTCCTCCACTGGAATGGATCTCAGGTACTTCAATCCTACATTGGGCTATTTAAGGGTTACATAGGAATTACAAAGCATTTTCTCTGCTGGTGGTAAAGCATTCAAAATCTGTTATATTTAAAATTTTAAAAATTACAAAGGAAGCTCTACTGATAACTGTCACAGTGAGAATTCCCTGAACTACACTTGTAGTCAAAAGCAGCAAAATAGTAATCTAAGCCAGTTCAGTTCACCATTAAAAGAAGAAAACTAGAAGAAGGAGGGAGCTGAAATCTGTGTCACTCGATAGCTCCTGGCAAACTCTTCCTGGCTTTATGGTTATGCTTCTAAATCCTCTCAATTTAATGGTGTAGGTTTCCCTATTTTTAGATCACAAATTAAGGCAGCTCTGCTTTTTCCCCTGCATTATTTTCTAACCAGACCATGGTTATTAAACTTAACAGGCAAAGAAACAAGAGCGCCCTTTAAATAAAAAATAAAAAAACCCCAAACCACTGTACAAGCAGAACAACCACACGGCTGGAGACAGAAAATCACTCCCAGGGGCTGACAGACCTCTTGAGTTTCCACTTCAGTGGCCCACGAGGCAGCTCTGCTGCTGGGACTCCCGAGCCCCAGAGGTGCCAGGACTGACGGAGGAGCTGCCTTGGCACAAGGCTCCCCTCCAGCACAGGTCACCCACAGGTCTGCAGCGTCAGCCCACGACACTTGGGCTGGACTGTGACCAAGCAAGCCCCAGTTTAATGCAATAATCAGGGTGAATTTGGCACCTTGCTGCCTCCTCTCTGCCCGGCTGCAGCAGGGCTGGAGGGTGTCTGCACCGGGAGGGCACGCTGTCCTCCAGATTGTTTTGAAACAACAAGAAAAAAGCTTATCATAATCCTCCTGGCAATTAGAGCCTGGCTGGCTGCAAAGTGCAATGCATTTATCAAAACCGCCTTTGAAGGCGCTGAGGGAAGTGAATTTGAAGCTGTTGGGGACTACAGGAGTAAGAGAGCCCAGCTGCTCCCAGGGAGCCTGAACTGAGGCGAGGGGGCAGAGGGAGGAGGGAGAATTTCCTTGTCTGGGACATGCACGTTTTCCATCAGCCTGTATGTGTGAGGATAAATAACACGTTATCTCTCTCCATGTGTCTCTCGAAAGCTCGGCTGATTACAGCTGGCACGCTTAGGGGGCTCTTCCTGCAAACTCTGCCAAAAACTTAACCACTCCTGGAGCCATAAATCATCCCAAACTGGGCTTCTTCTGCCCTCATCCCCACCAGCGTGAGAAAAACCCAAACTTAAAAAAAAAAAAGCAAAACCAAAAACAAAAACAAAAAAACCCCACAACAACAAAAACGCAGAGACAGAGAAAGTTGCCAGTTTCCTGAATGTCAGAAGGACAAAACTGGCAGCTTGTGCCTTTTTTAAAACATGCATCAGCACGAGCTTCCCAGAGGCAATTCATACTCAGCAACATGTTGAAGGGGCTCATCTGCCCTTGCCATACAGTGAGGCTCTGATTCAGCAGCATGAGGTGAGATTAAAACATTGTAGTCTTGTAAAAACCATCCAAAGTAACAGGCTGGAGCACAGTTCACAGAACCTCTTCCAGCACAGACTGGGTACTGGCATCTGAATAAATTCTCTAGACCCCTTTAATTCCCAGCCCAGTGCCCGCTGCTCTCTCTCTGCAGCCCTACAGACCTCTGGACATGTTCTTCCCACTCCCTGCTATCCACAATTAAAAGTCTCCTAGAGGGCAGGGGGAGGAAAATTGCTCATGATGCTCTCCCTCTTCTCATCTGCTTCTCTCTGTCCAGTGTGGCCATGCAACCCTTGGCCACAGGACAGCCTCCTTCTCTTGGAGCAAGACCATCTTCCCCCTGAGCACAGACCATATCCCTGGATTTTTATGCTGTAATGTAACTGCTGCCCCTCCAGCAGGCAGGCAGGTGCATCAGGACACCAAACCTCCCCTGCCTTAGGGGAAGGAGCTGAGTTGAACCCATTTTTGGGTGCAGCCACCCAAAACTGCTATGGCTGTTTACAGAAGCTTGCTGGCACACACAAACCCTCAGCACAAAAAAAAGGGTGTCAGAACAGGGAGTGAAAGCCATGGGAGAATGGGAATAAGCAGATGGGAAGGTAAAGATGTATTAAAGATTAATTAAATTGCCCTGAGCAAACCGTCTCCATAGAGCAGGACCCCTGTGTCATCTCCCTGCATCTCCACATCCCATTCCAAAACAGCTTTTCTCCTCTGCAAGGTTTTGTTCATCCAAAACCACTGAACAGTCGTTGCCTTGAGTATTATTTTAATCATTCCCAAATGCCTTTCCTTTGGAGGATTCCTGCTGAGATCCCAAGCTGGGTTCTCCACCACAGTAAATCAACCCAGCTACTGTAACTGGGCTGCTGATTTACATCTCCTAGAGATGCACCCTCTTCCTAGCCAACTCCACTCCCTATGCTCACCCCTGCACAAGCCACATCTAAAAAACTCCTGGCAAAACCTTGCTGCGCATCCTCCCCTACACGAGGCTATTCCTGGGATTTGAGGAATGTGGGCATTACATTGCTATGAAAAGGGGCACTGTACTGAATTTATACACGGGAGGATTGCAGGGATGTGAGCAAGGGTGTAGTGGCCTTACATCTGTGACGATGTTACAGGGATGACAACAGCAAAAAAACTTTGATCAAACCCAGAGTACAAATGCAGGTTCATGTTCTTGCCATCTGGCAGAGTATCATGTTTAGAGCTGAGCAGAAAACAGTGGCTGCTGCTACACAGTGTACCAAATACCAATAAAAGCTGAATGGATCTGCAATAGAGCACACTTTTGAAATAGTTGTGAAAGGAAAATCTAGGCCACTAAGTGCTGTTAGAAACAATGTCTTTATATTTTTTCCCTTCCCCTTATATTCTCTGTCTTGCTTCAGCGCTTGGGATTCCTCTTCCCTCTCTTTTCCCAGTGGCTGCACAGAGCTATCTAGTGAAAGGCTGAACCTAAACTGAAAGGTGTGTTCATTTAACAAGCATTCAGTATTGGTCAGGAGGGGCAGACTGGCAACTGCCCTCACATCTGAGGCCAATCCCCCTCCAAAAATGGTAAAGCACAGCATCCCCACGAATGGAGAAGGTGGCTGCAATCTCTTCTATCCTGCTTCTCACTCCCCTACTCACCACAAAGACATACAAAGACTCACACTGAACCAGAGATCCATGGATAAAACCCTGGACTAGTGTAATCGTTGTCTTTTGCACTTCTGCAGAGCCTCTTCAGCACAAGATGCTCCAATCATTCTCTGGGCTTTGCCCAAAGCAGCTACAAACTCCCAGCTATGATCAATCCACCACTGGCCAGTGGTGAACGCTGCTCTGCAAACATCTCAAATGCAGATGTCTCAGCTCAAACGCCCTTTACTTGAAACTAAGTGGACACACTCTGCCCTGCACTTTCCACATGCCAAAAGCTCAGACAAATGCAGGAGTGCCTTATGGATATTCAGACTGCCAAGAGACTGTGTATCAATCTGATGGGCATCAGGAGGAACAAAACCTTGTTTAAATCATGTATTCACAATAGCTGAAGGATATTTGCCCAAGTTAGTAGCAAAGTCAGCAAGAGACTGGTTCCCAGAAACTGGTTTCAACACTAAGACCACCACTCCTGAGTTATTTAACCTCACAGGCCACAAACCTCAACCCAAAACATCATTCTTCACACCAAGCTGTATAAAATGTCTCAGCCACCAAATCATCACAGGGACAGACACAACACAGAACTGCCAAGAGGGACTCTGCAGTGACATGCTAGAGAAAACACCGTGGACAATGGCACGTCTTCTAAGGGACCCCATGGGATCTCTTTTCTCTTTTTTGGGTATGCATTTCCCATTAAATGAGTAAGAATATTAATCAGCAATTAGACAGAAGAAAAACTTAGCCTAGGTCTCATTGTTACTAAGCTTTCCTATCAGGAAATACAAGGGTCTCAGAAGGGAAGCAATGGAAATGATCACTCAAAACAACTGAACAGGCTGCTAGACTAGACACTACAGGCAGCAGTCCTGACCTGGCAGGAAAACCCAATAGCCCTATTCTTCCTCTTTGGCATCTGTGATCCTACAATTGCTCAGTCATTTCAATAAATCCTTCAGCTCCTCTATCTGGTTTCATTATTTTATGGACTTAATTCTCAAAAGAATTCACTGCCCATCATTCAGGTCAGCTTTTCATCCTCAGTTGCAACTGTGATCTTCCCAAATGTGCTCAGCAGCCAAGAGCCACCTTTGGAAAGTCCCAGGGGAGGTGGCATTACCTTGCCAAGACTCTGAAGCACTGAGTGCCTATTTCATGGCTGCCTAACTCTTCAACAGGAAGAAATGTTTGCATGATGCTCTTATGGATGTTCACACTGTCAAAAGGGCTAGATACTATTTTCCCAAAGTAACTTGACCCATTTAAAGAACTTCTCCAGGAAAGCCAGTTGAGTATCTCTGACATCTGCACTACCACAGACACTCTAGTATTAACCATCCCCTTTATCTCACTATATTTTTGCTGATAGCTGAACTATGCAGTGCAGTGGTTCTGGCATCCCAGCAATGGCTAGTTATCAGGAGCAAGAAAGCACGAGGTCTGGAAACTCATTGAAAACATTCAGAGGCGATATGTGAGGGACTGGGAGAGATTAGACAGGGTTTGCTGGGGCTTCAGGAATTCCTGCAATTCGGGAGTTACATGGCAAGATTTCTTTTTTGCATGGGACAGCATGGACAGCAAGCAGCAAGAAGGAATTTCCCTTTCTCTTTAAAACTGTTTTCCCAAAACTGTCACACATTTACAGCTTCCCCTTTTTTCTCCAGTTTTCAACCAGATGGGGTACCCAGGGCAAGTCCTTGGAGTAACAACCCTCATGTACACTGGAGAGGCTCAACTAGACTCTCATTTCACCAGGAGCTAGACTTTGGAACCTGACTGACAACATCCACAGCTGCCTGCCCAGCGATTCACCACATAGAAAGAACTAATTAGTATGAGGTAATTAGTTTCAGGCAAAGAATGCTTGAAAAATAATCTGTGTATGTAAGGTCAGCCATCCTATGTTTTTTCTTCTCTGCTGCTGAAAGAGATCCCAGTAAGATGATGTAAGACACCTAAACCAGGTAGATGCTGGAGATTCAGAGAATCAAGTGTTAAACATACTAAAATGTCTAAAGATGCAACTTCAACCCTAAAGGCTTCTGATGTAACAGGCATATAAAATATGGAAGTTTCATGGATGATGCTAATTATCCCTAAAGCTCATCTCCCTTTCCCATACGCCTCCACACCTAGGTTCTTGCTATTCCAGCGGAAAAAAACAAGGCAACACAGAAGCAATCCAGCAGAAGACAGAAGTGCTGACAACGAGGTCTGGCCAGAGTTGTGGCTGAATTCATTGGCCACTGGGCTCCTGCCCAGTCACGGGGCAGCTGTGAAAACAAGACCATTGGGAAAGCACCATGTGAAGCCAAAGTGGAAATGCCAACACAACCCCAAAGCAATAGCAGCCAACCTCAACCACAGACATTACAGTGGCAGCTTTCTTGCATTGTTGTTGTTTTCCCCTAAAATAGCCTGTAAGATAAATAGAGCCAGTGATTAGCTATGTGCCACCCCTCTGATACGTGCTTGGCCATTATCTGCTCCTAACACCTAACATCTAATTGCAGTGCAACACCCCAGCAGGACAGCCTGTCCCAGGAGGGCATGAATGGACTGACTGGGAGAGTTAAAAAAAAGAAGGGAAAATAAAGCCTGCTGGCCCATCCAAGAAATGAAAAGGCTGCACTCCAGCAGGGTTAGGATGTCAGAATGGGGATTTCAACAGCAACAGTGCTGGAGAGGTTGGATACCTCTCAGAAGCACACCCGGATTCCAAACTTGGGTCTGGTAAGGTTTCCCACCCACAAAAATAGCCACATGCTCCCTGTCAACAAGACCTGGGCTCTTCCCTCTTTCCTTCCTGTTTATAACACATCTTCTCAAAGATGTCAGCAGAATCAGCAGCTCTCTGTGCTCCAGAGACAGCCCCTACCTCGCCAAGTGAAAAATCTCCAAAGAAAAAAACACCAGGAGTGAGGAAGAATTATCACTCTCTCGCCATCTTTTTTTTTTGGTAACTGCTAAAAAAAAAAAAAAAGAAAAAAAAAAAGGAAAAAAAAAAGTCACTCATTTCAATGATCCTGTTTGCCAAACAAACACATGAACAACCTGATCAGCACAGTGGAGGAGCAGCATACGAAGCCCTGTGGCTTTGAGACTGTCTGGACACAAGCCATCCTTGCCCCTGAATGCAGGACTGAGTCCCCCATAAACATGACACTGTTTAAGTGTTTGTTAACAAACAGAAAGGTATCATATTTGGAAACTTCATGTTTTCCATGCTGGAGGGAGAAAAGTATCTGGACAAAGAGAAGGCTGTGTGTCTCCACAAGCACCACAAGCAATGCACAAATGCACACTGCACCAGCTAGGGACAAATATGTAGCCCCCTCTGTCTCTTGTTTCTCTCATTTTACTCTTATTTTAGCTTTTTCTTGGGAAGAAGGTTACAGTTTGCCACACGTCTGAGATGCAGGGTCAAGCGTCTCTCACTCTCATCCTTTTAAAAGGGAAACCACATTTCATTCCAGATCAGAGATTTGATCATGGAGATCCATATCCTGAGCCAGCAACCTGAACTGAAGATGAGGAGCACCCCACTGTCCTGCTCTTCCTGTGTCTTGGCCTTTTTGGAGATATTCCTATTTCGTTTTTCTTCTAATACAAGTATGTTGGTCTCAACAGAAGTACCAAAACAATTTCAGGAAAGCTTCATTTCCCAAAAAATATTTCCATCATCTCTTGTGGAACTTAACTTTCTCTAAGTATGCACAATGTGAGCCCAGCTGCAATGTGTGTGTTGTGTAAACCTGGTGAGACTCTGCTGAAGTCAGCAGATGTGGTGTGGATTTGCAGTGCTTTCCTGGAATGAAGAACTTTGCCTTCTATTTATCACACACTTCCTTGCTAAAGAAACACTCTTAAAATGGCATTCACATTTTCAGTAAATGCTTTAGAAAAAGAAACAGAAAAGACCATCAATTACCAGGGAAAAAAAAAGAAAACACCTTCCTATGCAATGGCAAAAAATAGCCTGTGATCCAAGTTCTGCTGTTATGCTGACATAAAGTTGGACTCATCCTGATCTTCTCCTTAACAAGACTGCTCAGTCACTCTAATTTAAACAGGCAGCACAAAGCTGTTCTCATGCAAATAATATACAAATCTGCCATGATTTGGTAATGCTTAGCTTAATTTGACAGTTATTCATACCATCAGACAAGTATTGATTATAAATAATGATAAAGAATGAGAAACTTGTGTTTAAATCCTAAGCAATTAATAACTAAAGACAGACACAGGCAGATGAAATCTGTCAGCACATGGAAAGGATCCACTAATTGCCTTGCACATAAGTTGCAAAAGTAGACAGCTTTTACTGCTTTGTTTTCCAGAAAGACAAACTTTTAAGACAGTTTAAAATGATGATGCTTATCTGTGGCTGCAGCACTCTCCTGAACAGGACGATACCACAAGTGCCAGGCACCTCTCAGGTGTCCTACCCCAGCTCCTCTGCTCCACAAGAGAAGTGGGACACCATCAGCTACCCCCTCATATTTAGATTTTCCTCCTATTGGTCAGGTGACTTCCCTGTTGACCTAACTTCCTTTTCTTTAATGTCTCTAAGGCTGAGCTTTCCAACATAAGTCCCATTCATATTTAATCTCTACCTCTATTTAACTTGTCAAGGCTCTAATAAATGAGGAGAGCACTCTTTGCCAAAGGTTTTCCTCTGATCTGCTTGGTCCAAACAGGCCCATGGAAGTGGATATAAACTCTAAATGACACAGTTCACCTCTGGGAGGATGCAACCAGCAGCAGGGCATGCAGGCACCCCAGCCACACAGCACACCCACCACAGAGCCACAGGATCAGTGAGGTTGGAAAAGATCTCTGAAATCATCCAGTCCAACCTGAGAGCCAAGATCAGCATGGCACCAAGTGCCACATCCAGTCTCTCCAAACACCTCCAGGGATGGGGACTCCACCACTGCACCTCTTCAGACTGAGACAGACACAGGCTCCAGCTCCCACCTAAGCCTTGCTTGAAGGCCACAGTTAAACCCCGAGAGAAGGAAGAGAACAGCCCACATGGTGAAAATGGCCACTACGGAGGTTAAGTAAAAGCCTTTTTGAGGACTGCAGGAGGCTGAGATGCTGGGTTCACCACAGCCCCCTCTCACCTTGGAAAAAGACCACTTTAGAGATTCACTCCACGATTTTTTTCAGGAGCAGGAACTGATCCCACTCTTTTGGCCCTCTTGGAGCTGCTTTGTCTCTGAGGCTTAATTCACAAGTACAACTTATGCACAAATCTCATAAACACCCATTAAATAAAAATGTAAGACACACAACAGAACAAGAGTTGACTCTGGCCAGAAACACCATAAAGAAAGGCTTCAATTGCAGTGGTTCAGAAATCTTGCTTCTCTTTGACCACACTTTCACCCCTTTTTTCCTCTGAAACCCTTGTGTCCTCATTGCTCACAGCGCCAGAGCTGGCTCCCAGTCACTCTCAGAAACAGTCTCCTCTCTCTCTTCTGTCATGCCCTGCCACAGGCCCCCACCCTTGCTCACCAGCACTGGCCATCCCCCCACACACACAGGGCACATCAGCCCTTCCCACCTTGTGTGTTCCATCTGCCATGTCCCACTCTGCTCGTCCCACCACAGCCCCTCACAGCACATATTGCAGCCGTCCAGATCACTCACTCAGTAGACAGAACAAAGGACAACCCCTTCTCTCCCTCAGCTGCCAGTTTTTCCTCCCCCAACCTCCACACTAGTAGATATTTTTCTGGAAAAAAAAGTCACCTTTGAAGCTAAAACCCATTTGGGGGCTGGATGTTGGGAAGAGGGGGCCTTTTCTGTCCATGCTGTCCAGACACTCCAGCAAGCAGCACTATCTCAGTTTGGCTCCCCCCTCAGCCCCAGACAAATGTGGCTTCCCTCTTGACTTGCTATTTAAAACCTGTCCCAAGACTGGCACACGGCGGTTTCAGATTAAGGAGCTGGAGCCATCGGGGGCAGGCGGTGTCCCTGTCCCCTGTCCAGTGCCAGGTGCCCCCACAGCGGAGCTCCTGCCTCCTCCATGTCAGACCAGCCCCTTCAGTTACTGGTGGCTTTGTCTTACTGTTTAATTTAAGGAGGATCACTCCCTAAAACACATCAGAAACTCCAGCTGCAGGGGAGTGGAGGCTCAGTCGGATATATTGCATAAATTTAAGGGTTTATTGCATGTACACATCCCCTCTCAGCACACTTTACCAGAATAGCTCTTTATCTGCAGACATGGCTCGTTGACCCAGGCTGAACATGGAGCCTGTATGAGGTGAAGAGCAGAACTGAAAGCACTTGGCTCCCTGAGTTGTGTGCCTCCTCCCAGCCTGCTCCCTCAAGAGCTCACAGCTGCCCAGCCCACTGCACAGGGCACTGAAAGCCTCCTCCATCAGGGCTTGGCACAAGAGGAGTGTTTTGTTTCATGTAGGATTTAGAGGCTTTGAAATCCAGACCTAAGTGGAGCAGCAGCAACACCTGAAGTGTGGAAATTGTCTTACAAGGAAAATCTTATTTTCCTTTTGAAAACAATGGAGCTGTTGGAGTGAGTCCAGAGGAGGCCACAAAGATGCTCAGAGGGCTGGAGCACCTCTGCTATGGAGACAGGCTGAGACAGCTGGGGGTGTTCAGCCTGGAAAAGAGAAGGTCACATAGAGACCTTCCAGAGGCAGCTTTCCAGTATCTAAAGGCAATTTATAAAACACACTTATAAAAAAAGAATCCTGGACAGGCAAATAGGCCAAGGGGGCACAGCTTTAAACTAAAAAAAAAAAAAAAAAAAAAAAAAAAAAAAAAAAAAAAAAGAAAAAAAAAACAACTAAAAAAAAAAAAAAAGAGAGAGACTTAGATTAAATGTTAGTATGAAATTCTTTACTGTGAGGGTGGTGAGGGACAGGAACAGGTTGCCCAGCTGTGGATGCTGCATCCCTAGAAGTGTTCAAAGCCAGGTTGGACAGGACTTTGAGCAACCTTGTCTCATGGATGGCACCCTTGCCCAGGCAGGGGGAACTGGAATGAAATGATCTCTAAGATCCCTTCCAATCCAAGGCATTCTATAATTCTGTGATGATTTTCAATAGGATTGTCTATGTCTAAGGTTCAGCAAAGCCCACACAACTCTGGGAAGTACTTTGATTTCAGTGGGATAGGATTGCAATTTCTGAAGGAAAATAGTTACTTTCCTTTTTTTTTTTTTTTTTTTTTTTTTTTTTTTTTTTTTTTTTTTTTTTCTCCCTATATCAGAGGAAATGTAATTACACACACAGAAAATACAAGAGTATATCTTTGTCACTCTTTGATGCCAAGGGCAGTCGTTTGCGGTTATGTAAAGCAGGTTAAAGCCCTGTCACAGGAATACAGTAAGATTTTACATGACTACCATGGCAGCTCCCCCAGGGTCCCAGTCAGGACAGAGCTCCAGACTGAATGAGGTACAGTGCAAACACAAAAAAAAGAGAGAATGTCCAAATGGACAGAGCAGAAACAAAAAAGGAGGATGAACAGAACTACAAAATGAATTGGCCACGGTTCCACAGGAGATCAATTCTAGGGCCAGGAATCACCCCAAGGGCAGGTCACATCAAGCTTTGCACAGGTTTGCACAACTCTAAATGAGAAGACTCTTTAAAATCAGACTCACTGCATAGGGAAACATGGGTTTGGGGCACCAAGAGTCCAGACATACATGCCAGGAGCCTCCTCTTTACGGCTCACAGCTGCACTCCTGTTTTCTGTGGCAAATCAGGACCAAAAGAGCATCATCAGTAGATAGTGACATCATTTAATACCTTTGCATTCTTAGTGCACCTGGCCAAGAAAAACAGCAGGAATTTTACGTTGATTTGGGATGCAGGTCCAATGCTGTCAGGATTTAGCTGTACTGCAGGATGAGAAGCCTGGGGAGACCAGTGCAGGGTAGAGGAAAAGAAATAGCCAGTGAGAGAATTAACCTAAACAATTGCAAGAGGATAGACAGTCATGGACCCTGGGTGATAAAAACCAGGTGCAAAACACAAAATTACTTTAACACTCAGAAGCAACTCAAAAAACCCCACAGGAACATGGGCAGACATTTATGTCATCCTTGTGTGAGCACAAGGCAGCAATGTGCAGATGGTGAACAGCTCAAGCTGCAACCATCTGAAGGGCTGAAGTGACAACCCCCAAAGCTGCTGGATGGGAAGAAACTCAACTACAGTGGGTGCAGCCTCACAGCAATCTCTAGGCCCAGCCTGGTATTTCACATTTCACACCATGGAATGTGTGCTCCATCCCACATACCCAGCAATGACAGCACAGCAATGAGATGGCATCATGACTCAGGTAATGCCATGAAGTCACAGCACCCAAAGATGGGGGCTGGAAACTAAAGGGTGAACTTTCAGGGCTGCACCAACTTTGATCCCCCCAGCATACTGCTGGGTGCATACTAAAAATACGTGGCTGCTGTAGAAGACACCTGGATGAAAAAGAACAGGGTTTGTATTTTAACCCTAGGAGCTGTGTGGCTGAAGTCAATGAAAAACCTGGTCTATGATCCCTACAAGACAAGTCCTGAGCTAAAAAGCCACTGGCAGGCCCAGCAGAGCTGAAAATGTGGACAGAAAATCACCATGACCCTCAAGCCCATCACCAGGTGCTGGCTCTTTAGTGTCCCTTTAGATTCAGATGAGGAAAACAGGCATTATACATACAGCAGATCTGTGGTTTAGGACTCCAACCCTAAAAGGAAGGCTTTGCCTTACTTATTTTTACATTCCAGTCATACATAAAAACAAAGAATATAATCTTCTTTTGAGGATTTAAAGCCTGTGGATCTTGCTGTCCATGTTAAGGTGCTTGGCTGGTGCCATCATCGGATCTGATGTGCCAGGCTGATGTTTTTCCCCTCGTCTAGCATTTTAGAAAGGGAAGGAGCACAGGGACCAAACTCCTGCACTCAGACACCTGTGTATAGAGGCAGTGCCTTCCACCCAGGGATTGGTTTGTAACAAGAAGGGCAAGAAGAGGGAGAAACTTGTCTCCAAACTCACACACCACCTGTCCAAGCGGTCAGCTTGCCTCCAGCAGTCTCTCTTTGGCACATAACACACTGGATTTGGGCTGTGAAACTTCACATTGCAATAGATCGGTAAAAGTAACAGCCGCCAGAAAAGGAAGGGGGAAAGGTCCACATATCCTGCAAAATGTAACTAGCAGGAATTAAAATGTAGAGGAAACACCCTCAGGGGTCTTCACAGAAGCTATAAACCCAAGCAACTGTTTTGCCAGGTGTTACTGTGCAGCGCCTGCTGTTAAAGGGACTCTCTGCTGGCACCTCGCCTGTCTCATCCTCACAGTGCCCCTGAACCCACTGGGCAGGCAGTGCTGAGCAGGGCAGCCGGGGAAGTTATTAGCCAGCCCTGCTCGGCAAGGGCTGCAGTGGCGCCGGGCTTTGAGCAGCTGAATGAAGTGTTGTCATTTCCCAGCTGGGAGTGGGAAAAAGCACGGTGCCGCTTCCTGATGCTGTTATTTTATTTTGCAGCGGCTTCCCCTTCCCGCTGTCTGAATGTCACAGATTACTTCACTGCTGTGCGAGCCCGGGAGGGGGGAGCAGAGGGGGAAGTGAAAAATCTGGAAAGTGCTTCCCAAACTGTCGATGCCCCAGAAGCTGCACAGAAACCAGAGGCTGAAAGGGATGGGTGGCAAGTTGACCTTTTGGGAAGCAAGAGCCATGCACAGGTCAGTAACACCTGCCATGGCCTGCTAACACCCACAGACCCTGCTCTCGCTCCCATCTCTTTAACCCCTCTGTACTAAGGCTGGGGATGTCTTGCTGGCTCAGGAAATACAAGCCCCGAGCTGCTTTTTGCAGCCTGTCAGCGGTGCTCTTTTGTCAAGCAGAGGCCTTCCTGTCAAGTGATACAAAGTGCTCGCTCTCCTTTTCCCCTTGGGATCTGCACACGCTTCCTCCCGCAGCAGCCGCAGCCTTTTTCAGCCCGAGGGAGAGGGGCAGCTGGCAGGGCTCCCGAGAGCCTGGCAGGGACACCACTCTGCACAGCCCTGCAGCTCACCCCTGCACTGCATGCAAAGGGCCTGGGCAGGGGAGGCAGTGGGGAATTCGGGATACCAGGCTGGAGAATGGCAGAGGACACCAGTGAGGGTGACCAGAACAACTGCAGCCGACCCGTGATTTCATACAGCTTACAGAGAGCTCCTTCCCACTAAGGGCCCAGCCAGGGCTGGACTGAAGCTCTGAGAGAAATAACAAGAATAACTAAGAATAAGAAACAAAAAATGGCATGTTTTCCCCAATGAAATAGCGTGAGAATGTCAAGTGAGCAGCAGCAGTGAGAATGTCAAGTTCTCCAGAATTCGGGAGAAGTCTCTTTCACCAGAGCATCCTTGTCTTCACTCACCTCTGAAATTTTACCTAGCCATGGCCCTGTTTTGGGGAATTCACTCCATGTCTGCAAATTTACACAGCTGGGGTAATTAACACAGCTAGGGTAATGTAACACTGAGCTACAATGCTGTCACTATCAGCTAGGTCATATTCTCTTTCCCTTGCTGCTTGGTTTGGTGGAAGCTCTTCCCTCTGTGCCTTGGATTTGTAAAGCAGGGACAAAGGGTGCCAACCATCTCTGTAAAGCATTTTAAGACTTCTCCACTATAAGGTGCAACACCCACTAATTTCAGCAGGACTGTTGCCTGAATAAGGCAGCACTCAGAGGGTAACCTGAGGCTACTAAAATCATAATTTTTGTTTTCAGACAAAAAGAAGATACAAATAAAAGTACTCTGCTTAATTTGTTCATTCTGAACAAGATGAAAAGGAAGGATAATTAAACAGCAGAGATCAGGGCAGCATGGAATGCCATGGTGACAATTTTGTTTGCAGGTTCCTCATATAATTGTCATGTCAGAAACAACTACCATATCTACAACATCTAGTAAGAGTTGTGTATCAGGAGCAATTCAATTTAAAACATTTGCGATTTCTAAACTTCAAGAGCACATTGGAATCCCTGCAGAAAATACAAAAAGACAGACTTGATGGCAAAACTAATGTCCCAAGAAAGCCTTTTCTGATTGCAGTGAAGGTCTTGAATCACATTCTCCAAGGGAGGGGTAGACCAGGGCAGGGCAGCGAGCAGGTGGGATCACTTCTCTCCGTAGCAGTACCAGCCTGTGCAGGCTGAAAGTACCAGTTTTAAACACAGCCAGATCCAGGCCAAAGGACTGATAATATCTGGTAGTGCACAGCACTGCTAGGAAGCACCCACCAGGACACAGCCAAGCAGAGTTTAAGCAGACAGGTTGCATTAAATCCCATGTCAACATGCAGCCTCAGGCTCTGATGTCTGGGTTGAGTGAGTGTAACTCTCCACTGATCCCTGGGGTGATGAGGAAAACACTATCCTCACATCCCCCAAGGCACGAAGAAAATCTTTTCATTCTCACTTCTTTTTCACCCCTCTTAAAGTGATGGCATTCCTCACCAGCTGTAATCAGCACACACACTCTCCCAAAGTGCCATTTAATACCGTCACACAAAACTGCTGTGTGACCCACTTTGGGTTATTATGTGCAATAATTATAAGACACCACAGTCCCGGTCTGCCAGGCTCCAGGAGGCTTTCTGCAAGGGCATTCCCTCAATTCTCCCTTCCTGTGGACTCTCAGCTTCATGCCTGGGAGATGGACAGCATTTCTCTCCATCGTATCCACCCCCACCTCCACTTAATTTCATGCTTGGACTGTGACTACACTAACAGGGCATATCGAGTTTCTCCCTCATACACTGATTAAACCGACATGGTGCTTTGCACAGTCTTTCACGGACTCCTTATCTCAGTAACAAGAGGGAGGAAAAAGCACAAGGACAACTCTGAGCAAAGCAACACTGTCTCCTTTCCTGGCACTGGCAGAAGTGTCTTTGGGAAATGCTGTGCACCCTCTGTCAGGAAGCTGAGAGAGAAAAGCTACGACAGCTCAAGGGCTTGTCAGGGCAGGCCAGTCCTGGTAAATGGGAAGTTCTGGTGGTCTCTTTAACAGCGTTTTCCAGTCTTTTTGCTGTATTTTTCAACTGTATCAGATTGAGGAGATGGGTTGAGATCAGAGGCTCAGAGAGGTGGTGTTTCAGAAATGGCCTCTGCTTCTAGGAGCTGTGCAAGAGATGCCCAGGAATGGGCAGTGGCAGTGCCCTGCCTTACCTCAGTGCATGCTTATGGCAATCAGAGCCATGGCTATGGTTCCAGAGCTCTGTAGCCATTGCTGAAGGTCTGTCATTTTCCATCAGTCCAAAATTCACCAGTTCAGTTTTAAGCAAATTATTTTTCCCAATAGTGTCATGTCTTCCAGGCTTTAGTGTTGCTGTAACCTAGCAAGCCTACAAAGATTTTCTGTCTTGCTTCAGGACTAAAAAAATACTTAAAAACAGGAAATGGAGGATTTTAATCTACTCCCATTTCTTTGATTTTTCACAAGGTCATTAAAGAAGGTAATATTCCAAGGTCCACAATAGAGGGAATTGCTACCATGCCAGAATAAATCAGTGGCAGAGCCCCGGACAGAGGCAGGAATTGGGAACAGCTCTCCTGGCTCTAAGGCCTTGAGTCACACAAAACATAAGACATCCAGAGCAGCAGAAGACACACCAGGTCATCCATATGGAGCTGGCACACAGGACCCTGAACTTATGTAATGCCTGTATTCCTACAGGGTAACAGAGCCTTGGGGAAAAGTCCCCATGTACCAGTTACCTGTGTTTGGAAAAGCAACTAACAGCCCAGATTTCCCCAGTGCAACTGTCCATGTTCAAGCCAGGTCCCTTCAGCTCCCTGTACCACAAGCACAGGGAGACTTTGTTCATCTCATCCTAGTGCAGGCACTGAGGACAGATCAGATGATTCCCACATCGGGTCTCAGCCCACAGCCCAGCACACCCTCATCAAAGACTCCATTTGACAGGCTCTTCAGGCAGAAACAGAGCAACAAGGGCACACACTGGCAAATAATTTGGTCCCAAATCAAAGACTTCATCAATCCTAGGATTTGAAGCTCTAAGAGACCTTTGGAAAAGGCATTATTTTGCTTTTCTCTTCTGTCTTGTTCTTGGGTGCCAGCCAACTACAAAAGTGCTTTGGTACCTTAAGACAGACTTTTCACTCCTCAAGGGCCTGTGAAGCACTCACAGCTCCTTTCAGCTCCTACTAGAACCATTCAACACCTTTGCAAGTTCCTTGGTTTCTCAAAGGAGCCAGCCCAGCATCTGCAGAGCCAATTACAGGAGAGCACAACACAAGTATAAAAGAACAGACTCTGTTTCCAACCCACACATCAGAGGCTTCGCTTACAGAACCTCCAAATCCATCACAGGGTTACTAGCTGCCTTCAAATCTCCTTGACACAAAAAGGGCAGTGCCTGGAGGAGGAATGGGAGCTGATTTCAGAGGTGGATTGATTACCTGGACACATTTCACTGAGGTAAAAGTACCAGCTCAGACCTCAGCTCTTTCAGCAGACCTTTTGTCATAAAAAGCTATGTTTGAGAGAGACTTGTTCTACTCACACAGGCCCACAGGTGACATGAGCAGTTGAAAACAAGCTGTTTTCAGGAGGGTATTTCCTTGTTTGGCTTGTGTTTTTTTGATGGGACCATAGAATTGCTGCTGATACCACAACTGAGTGGAGCTAGCCTATCATTACACATAGATGGTCTGCTGCAAAGTGCTTTCACACACGCACGTAAAACACACACATACATGTGCACGCTGAGTTTGGCTGGGCTGGTTAAACACCACAGCGCTTATTGCTCCTTGAGGCCTATGAGTTCACTTCCAGGCTCGTGGCCAGCTTGGAAATCACATAACCCACGTGAGCAGCAAGGTTGTAAGGAGACATTTGTCCAGAAAAAAAATAGTTCCTGAGTGCTGTTCCCTGCCGGACGCATCTCAGCAACCCTGAAACCAAGATAGTAACTAGTCAACACTTTGGGGACTATCCTTGATGAGGTCAGCCAGAAATGATTGCCCACCATCACGAGTGAGAGGGCTGCCATGCTGGGGATAAAGCAGAAAGCACCTCCTAGGCCTGGCTCTTTTTTTGCAGGGTAGCACAAAAATTTTTAGTCATGTTCTAGTGCTTTTCTGCCAACTAAAAGGACCAAAGAGGCATAAAAGGAATGTAAATCATTCATGCTACCTAGAAAAGACAGCAGAGCACAGGACACCTTTCAAGGACCTCCTTGCAAACACCAGCCCAAGGGACAAGGGCAGGATGCCAGGTAACCAGAGGATGGCACATTGAAGAGGCATGGAGCAACAGTGGGTGGCCCCACGTGGTCCACAGGGCATCTCATTTACAAACATGCTTCTAAAGGTGACTGCAAACCACCACAGGTGTCGTTCCTCCTGCAGAGTAACACACAATGCACAGACAGCAAGGCAGAAAAATGAGTCTCAGAGATACAAGGTCCTTGGCCCCAAATTGTGCTGGCCCTTCAAAAACCCTTCCCTCTCTGTCCTCTCCCTCCAGCACCTGGTCCAGCAGCTTCGGCTGGACCACAACAGAGTGAGAAGTGGTTCTGAGGCAGGAGGGGGGATTAGGCCACCTTGTCAGGTAAATTCAGGTACCTCACAAGTACATGCCATCATTGCACAAGGGAACGGGGATTTGGCCCTTCATACAGGGATGAAGTTTATGCTAATGACAAGGTAAAGTAAGGGCAACCCCCTCGTGCATCATGGTAACAATCTGCATGAAAATACAGCTACTGATATAATCAGGTTTCCCATCCCTAACATTCTTCTTGTTCTTCTCTTGCTTTAATTTTTGCTGATAAGAGGTAGCTCATTATTTGGGGGGAAGGGGAGGCTGCCTATGTTTTTTTCACATTAAACTGTGGCAGCGGTGTGCAGAGAAGCAAGGCACTTCCCCTCTCTCACCGGGTAAGCTGCAGCACAAAGGCTTGGGGCTGACCTCACATCCTCTCCAACAATTAAAAGTCAAGGCCAGCAGCACAGCCAAAACTTGACACGCTCTTTTAGAGAACAAAGGTCACTAGATTGAAGTCTTCACTCTCTGCTTTGGCTGAAGCAGCACGAAACATCCTCTTCAAAACCTAAGGCAGTTGAATCTTTATCAGGTGATGATGGCTTTTTGGAGAATAAAGACAACTGACCTCTGTGTCTTCCCTCCTACTGTTCCACAAGAAACCTTCAGGCTGCCTAATTAGTATAAATCATTTTCCAGTAAGTGCTCCTGCCCCATGACGGCCTCATCAGACACCAGGCGCAGAGATAAGGCTCTGATGGCCGCGATAGGGCGCTGGGAATGACGGCTGAAGGAAGCCAGGAGCCGGACGGTCACAGCCATGGTCAGCTCCAGCTCCCCGAGGAGCAGCGCAGGCTGAGGTGCTCACTGCAGATGTGCAGGTCTGACCTCCACAGCCAGGAGACAGGGGCTGGGGAGGACAACAGCTGGGCAGGAAATGAGCCAGAGAAAGGCTACATTAGAAACCACAGCACTCTAAGTGTTTTTTCACAAATAGCACTTTTTGGAAGATTAAATGAAATAAAAAGTCATTACATGGTTAAATGGCTAATTTCATGGCTACAGTCATAAAGCTGACAGAAGCCAGAGCAGCCAAAGGGAGGCCCTGTCCAAGTCTGACAGCATCAGCACCCTCTCAAGAATGAGGCTTCACTAAATAATTTGGTTTGGGCTAATTTAAAATCAATTCTCAGAGAATGTTGTTGGTGAGTCCAGGACTCCCACTCTTGAAAAGAGTCCAAAAGATAGACTCATAAGACAATAGTCAACCATCTTCTTGTCCATCATGGGATAGGACTAAAATCCATCCCAGACTGGAGGTCCTTCCTGCCTTATGTCCCTTCTTAACGCTCCTTGCTTTGGCCAGCACACTGAAATCCTGATGCAATACAAAGGTAAACCCAACTCGAAGAGACTTTGTGTGACTGGTGGAAAAGACCTAACATGATCCCAAGTCCACCTTATCTGGTCAAAACAAAGATAACCCAAGAGGAGAACCCACAATGGTGGCCTGAAATTCCCATGGGTTTTCCCTTCCACTGCCTCCGACAGACTCTGGGAGTGCAGACTGACTGCTTTTCCCCACACACCTCAGTTCACTTCTAGCAGATTCACTTCACAGATTTTGTTCCAGCAGAGAGCCTTCCCAACATCTCTCCAGCAGACAGGGAAAACCCTTACAAAAGGGTATTTTTAGGAGCTGTTTCCTCCTATCAATCTGAGAGCAAGTGGCATTTCCCTATCATTAGCCCAACAAAAATAGAAAGCACAAGGCACCACAGAGTCAGACCTCTCCCTTCCATGAAGAATTCAGAGACCTGGGCTCTTCCACACTCAGCCTCAGACTGCAAAGATGAAACCAAGAACCCCCCAACAGCACCACCAAAGCATTTGGTGTGCCCCTATGAACTTGGAGAGATCTAAGTTCAAAGCAACACTAAAGCAAAAATCAAACTGACTCCTTCCACTCCTTGTGCCCTCATTCCCCTGAGATGCAAAAGGAAGAGTCAGGTCACCAAATCACCTGAAAATACTTTGTTGCTTTACTTCTCAGTAGTGCAATGAGTCTGATTGGCCCAGAGCAGGAAAAGAGGAGTGAGATGGCAGCACCAGCCAGCAGCAGAAAAGGATGCGGGGAAAGAAGGGCCTCCAAAACAAAACTCAATGGAAAATACCATTTTTATATGAAACAGCCTCTGCTGACAAATAGTTCTTTGTCCCAACATAAAGAGCATGCTTCAGGCATGAGTTGCTAAGACAGAATTTCCCCCATGCAATTCCCTGCTCAAGATATGCTGCAGAAGCCAGTGCTGCCTCCATGTGCCCTACCTGCTCTGGGGTTAAGACAAAACATTTCCAGCCGTGTCCTTACATAAATAAGTTCTCCATTTCATGCACTGATCTACTCCACTTTTGCTAAGACAAACTCAAAACCTTCCTCCAGTCCCACCTATGTTAACTGAGGCTCAGAAAACAGTTGATAAAACATGATGTAGCTTTGATCAGGCCACAGTAATTGACATCTTAAATCCCAGCATGTAAATTAAGTTTTAAGAACTGTGTCTTCCAAAACAAAAATCTGAAGCATGAGGGGAAAAAAAAACAACCTGACTTCTTGTCAGTTTTCTTTCATGGGATATGGATGATATCCTAAAAGATGAACTGATAGAATAGAATAAATTGTATTTTTACTCTGGGATCAACTCACTTAATACTTTCAGGATCCCCCATCCAAGATTATCTCAAGAAAATTAGAGTCAGGCTTATTAGACTTTAATTACCTATATTAAAAAAATAATAATCTCACCTCTTCCTAAAAAACAGTGATTAAAAAAATTTATAAAGAAGTCATAATGGATGAACACAGATATGCATTCACCCTGCTCCTTACTAACCTCAGCTTCTAACAGGAGATAATGGAAGCTGCTTTCAAATGAAATGTCTAAATGGGCCTAGAGCTTGTTTTCTCCAAACTCAGCCAGGCATTACTGCTGCCACAGCCACTTTCAATCAAGCTTTTACTGCAAAGGAAAACAAAGGAAGAAGTTAAATCCATGGGAGATTTCCAATGAATACTTAAAAATCTTTTCATGGGACAGAGTGAGGGAACTCTGTACCAGCAATGACCTCAGAAATCTTGTGAGTTCACTCCATTGCAGGCTGTTCCCTCTCTCCCCTAGATTTTAATTAGCTAATTCAGGGCCTTGTATGGAGGAGGAAAGAGTAGTGCTTAAGCAGCAGAAAGTTCAGCTGAGTTTGCAGTGTGCTTGGAATTTAATAGACAAATACCAAGATCCTTTTGGGAACTGTCATTTCCCACAGTTAAAGTTGGACACACAGCCACTTGGAGCCTTTCAAAGGACCAGGGGCACCAAGAGTGCCCTCTTATATCAAGAATATGCTGAGATTTGTGTGCCATCCCACACCTTCCACGGGGAGAGGAGCTGCCACGCTGTCCCCACACAAATCTGTGGCTGTGCAGACACACAACATGCACCCGAGGCGTTCTCCCTGCGTGCCTGCTTCTCCCCCCACAAGCCCTTTTCACCCGCCTGAGGAACAAAGCCAGTGGCTGAAAGATCCAGCAAAAGTGCCTTGTTACAGAAGAAAGAGATACTTTAACTCAGCTGTCAGTAAGTTTTGCCCATTTACATGTGTGCGGAACACTTTGAATAAAGTTTCCAGGATTTAGCTCCACTGACAGTGGCCTAACAAAAGGGGACTTACAGCTCCAGGGGAGAGGAGGGGGACGAGGGGGAAACACATTCTGCACAAGACAAAATCTCTTCCAGAACCATGAGGGCAAACTGGGCTGGCATTTTCCTCTGACGAGCACAGCTTTTACATCACTTGCAATCTATTTTCAGACACATTTTCTGCATTTGCATCAAGCACAGAGAGTCACTTCCACATATGGTCTCTGTGGGGGTGAGGATGGGATGGTTTTGCTTTTTTAATTACAGACACAGCAAAAGTAAAAACAATGGGGGAACCATGGGGTGCTGCTGATGTCAGGTGCCCTCAGGGGACCAATTTTACTTGGAAGAGTGAAATCTGCTGTTCCAGCTCTAAACAGAACCAGCAGCCAACAGAAGCTCTTACAAGACACTGCCTGGGGTTTTTATCTTTTTTTAAATATGCACACATGTGTCCCCAGGTGACTACTCTGAAGAAAATTCACCTGTGGGGAGTGAAAGGAGGATGCAGTCTGTTACATCACCATTGGGAAGGAAAAGCAGATTTCTCATGGACGAGTCCTGCTACACCAGGGGAATCACTTCTGTATTTTCCTGAGCAAGACACCCTGAAGAGGAAAAACTCACTGGGGTAAAGTCAACTGAATTATTACAAGAAAAATTGGGAAATGAGGTTTCCTGCTTATTGAGAGAAGACTACCAGATATAAGTCTCACCTCTATCCTTTACTTGCCTGCAGGGAAATAATCATATAGAGAGATGCTAGAACAGATTTAATCAAACACAGGTTTGTGGCCCCATAAGAGATCCAGCAGATGAAGCTCCCAGCTCTGTGCCAGGCAGGACAGACCAGCCACTCTAATGGCACACGCTGATCCTCACATCCTTCAAATTGTAATGCCATGAAATAAAGCCTGGCTGCCTTCCAGAGCTGCACTGGTCACTGACTTTAATAAAAACAAGTGAAGTAAAAGAGATCCATGAGGCTGAATGCTCAGGCAGGTTCCCCACAAAAAAAAAAGCAACTGAAAATATCCCCAGCTGACAGGCTCCACTGTGCTTCGACAGCAGCAGCTTGGGATGGGCAGCCAGAAAGAGCTAAAGACTAACCTCCCTCCTCAGAGGCAGCAAACATGAATTCCTGACCTCCCTGATATGAAAACCAAATACACTGAAAGCAGGAGAAAAGGAAACCACCGACATCACAGCTTCATGTTTAACATCAATGGGAACACGCAGAACCTTTCTTCACTGCTTCAAACAAATAAGTGACTCATTCCCTTTGCAGCAGCAACCCTCACTGCCACTGCCAGCCAAAGAAACAATGTGGAAAAAAGAAAAATCCATGTCAATTAGGTGAGTTCAATTAGGTGCCCCCAGAACCCACCAGTGAACGGTGCTTGACAAATGATACAGCAAATTTCTGATTGTCCAAAATCTCTGCAATTACCACCCAGAGCCAGTAAAAACCACTGCCAGAAGCGTGCTGATTTCCATGCTCTTAATCTTATCTGTGGAAGAGGATCCAGGGCATCAACTTCACTGATGTTTCCAGGAAGAGGAGCCCTAATCAAGCATTTCTGCCCATGAATAAGAGACAAGGAATGTCTCCACTTGGCCAGCAGTAGCCTGTGAAAAATTAAAAAAACATTGTAAAATCGGCTTTGGAAGCAGGGAGAGCTGAGGGGTGACTGCTGTCTTATCTCCACCAGCACAGATGCTAGAAGGGCAAGGCTGACCCACAGGCAGCTGTCGCTCCAAGACAGCCTAACCAAATCCACAACAGAATGGCTCTACAATGCTGGGTGGCCATCACCCAAAATGGAGTTCTCTGCTAACAGATGTTTGTATTCTTTTCATTAACAGAGTTGTAATGATCACTTGATTTTTTTTTTTTTTTTAAGCTTCAGCTGCTGTGCAATGCAGAAGTTACGGTCAAAAAACACCCATGTTTTTCAGAAAACTCTGAACATGCACCAGAAATAGTCAATGGATCAGGTGTGAACCTGAGACTACCCAGGCCCAGATGGGGGACTGGCCCTTAAGCTCTGGAAGGCACCAAATGGGCCAGGTTGACTTTTACTAGAGAATACCCCAGAAAAAGAAAAGCAAATGTTAACAAGTCCTTTTTCATGCCAGCTGGGTCTGCTCATTCCCAACCAAACCCCACCATCCCACATGCTTAGCAGAGAGTACTGCATCTGCCAGGAGGAATTGCTGATGTTGGAATGCCTGTTCCTAAGCAAGTAAAAGCATTTCCAAGTGCATATGTGCTTGCAGGTTTTGCCATGGCACTTTCTTAGAGATCTGACAACACACAGCAAAGGGTCAATAGTTCCCTCTGGAAGGTTGTGTTGATATCTGCTGCAAGATAACGCACCCTGAAGTCAAAGGAACTTACTTATTTTCTAGGCTCCTTATCAGTTGTTATTGTAAGTAAAGCAGTACTATGTCAAATGCCCCTTCGTTCTGACCTTCCCATGGGCAGGACCCACTAAGATCTCACGAAATGTGAAATAATCATTAATACACTCTCTGGCAGTGCTAATAAATCATATAGCTCAACGTCTTTTAACAAAGCCATGAAACTCCACCAAAGACACACCAATAAACTGCACACTCGAGAACCATTCCACCCCCAGCCTCTTCCCTCACATTCCAAAAATGCAGAAAAGCAGCAGTGACGTTGGCTCCATCCTCTAATCCCCAAATCCCTCAATTACATGGAGGGAGCTGAAGATAACACAGATTTAAAGACCTAAAAGGAAGCTTCTTTCAGAGGTAGAAGAAAGGTGTTATATCAACAATCCTGGGTAATGGATTCATTCATTCCACGACACTTCTCCCTGTGCAGACAGACAGGCAACACAATGTCTACAAACATTATGCCTTCCATTTAGAGAGGAGTTTGGTGGTACCTCAGCCTTCTGCAATGAGCTGAATCTCATGCCATAAGGAAAAGTTTTGCCTGTGTAAGGAAATGGGCTGGCTCACATATTAATCCTTCTAACTCTCACTGAAGCCTGAGGGTAAATTCACATATATTGGCTTTAAATTGGCCTTTCCTTTTCCACTTCGAAGAAGCCATTCCTGATTTACACCAGAACATGCTCAAAACCAGATCCCATCAGCATCCTTCACCTCTAACTTCAGACACAGAGTAGAGGCACCCGAGGGGTCCCTCATTTCTCTTTACAGGAGGAAAAGGTGCTTTTAGGGCATGAAGCACCTCAATCCCACACAGGTAAAGAATGGGATAAATAAAACCTGCTCTGCAGTATCACCATAGCAGGGACTGGATGAGCTTTTCTCCCTCCCACAGCCAAAGGGACCACTGGGGCCCTGCACAGAGCCCTTTCTGTTGGTGGCTTTTTCCAGCTGCTGCCACGACTGGATGCCCCCTTTTGTGACAGTGGGACTCCAGGCCACGGTGTCCATCTTTTCCAGTTCACATGAAGCAGGAGCTGCTCTATCAGCCCTGCATCAGGCCATGGTGAAGGCCACCAGGTCCTCTGCGTGCGTCACCAGCCTTGTCAGCAAGGGCAGGATTTGCTGCACTAACCCAGAGAGGGAAGTTTTGCTTCCAGCTCCCAATCCACCACCCACAGCTCCTCCTCCTGGATCCAGCTACAGTCCCTCTGCTAGGACTTTAAAAAAAAAAAAAGTAGTTTTCAGGGTCACTGTGAAATGATGTTGTTTTCAGCAAGCAGAACTGCCTGAACCTAATTTACTGTACATCCTGTCTGTGCTTCACAATGAAAACACCACACAAGGTTGCAGGTCAGACCTCTGAGCCCCTCCTGCTTGTGCTAAAGCTAATTCCTGCATGGTGATGAGAAAGCCCCAAGGGCTATTAATCCTTCCCACTCTGGGGTATAAAATGATCACCAGGAGGAAGGAAAACCACCTCTTCCCTTAAATACATATAGTATTACACACATAGGAGCAAGGAGCCAGTGTGTGAAGCTTCCAGAACCCACTGCTTTGCTGACAGTGACCAAAACATATCATAGGAACATCCTTGGATGTTTAACTGTGATGTGTCCTCAGGCACACCTGGCAGGGAGGAGCTGGGGGCTCTGGATAAGAGTGGCTGAGGATCTTAAGCAGCTATGGAGTGAGATAGAGCTTATCTAGCTCTAAAATCTCATTGTGGGGGAAAAAGCTCAGTGGGGACTTGCCTGTGATTTTCCTGTAGGCTTTAATTACTGGCACTGCATGCAGATATGCATGAGCTATATATGACTATGGCAGCATCACCATTAGCTATCCCAGGAACTTAAATATGGCCAGGACACAGCTCTTGGGAACATCTAAATTGAGCTGTAAAACTCCCATTACAGTCTACAGAGAGATGGTCAATGCTGGCTCAATGCCCTACTGACCAACAGCTTTGAGGGCAGTTCAGACATTGACACATGAATTATTTTATCCATGAGCTGAACACTGCTTGTGGTGCCTTGGCCTCAGGCTGCAGGACAGCATTCCCATGCCTGGTGGGGTGAGCCCCATGGAGAGCACAAAGGGGTCCCCTGGAGCCCCTTCCCCACTTGTATTCACCTCCTCACACTCCCCAGTGGTGCAGAGGCTCCCTGCCCATCCACAGACACAATCCAGCACAGCTGGATCAGAAAATCATCTGCAGACCGGCAGATGCCATGGGATTAGTTCTACCTGTGCAGGAGCACAGGGAGGGAGCCAAGCCCATGGGTTCCTCTGGACTGTCCTGGTGCTCCTTGCAGGCAGAAGGCAGCATGAGAGGGGAGGCAGTGAAGGGAGCCCCGTGGGCAGGCAGGAGTTTTCAGAAACGCTTTTTCATTCTCACTAAATCCTCTATCCAAACCTTTCCCTGTTGCTCAAAGTCTTTGCAAACACTAGCAAAACCTTTCCCGTTAATCTTTCTCCATCTTGCTAAAACAACACAGACTGTCTGTCTCCAGGGAAGGCTGTCACAGGATATGGGGGAGGAATCTATCATTTGTAATGTACGGAAATATAACTTACATATATCAAAGGCATTTGCTGCAAAAAAAAACAAATATGCAGCAGAGATTGGGAGACCAAACCCTCATTGCCTTCAAGCTACTGTGCTTAGCAATTGTGTGAGCAACAGCCTGAGCAAACCCAATTAATTTGATCTGTAGATTGCACAGATTAGCAATTGTGTTCCAGTGGTAAATCCCACAAGGAGCCCCTCTTGCTTACGTTTCTGTACAGCTCCTCATTTGTTACCCAAATATTTAAAGGCACCTATCTAAATCCCTTCCATTTATTTACTGCCAGGTAGGCAGCCCTGGCTTCCAACAGCACTTTCTGACCAGGATCTCTGCAAATTTTAGTTCTGAAAACTCCCCAGTGTCCATGTCAGGAATATAAGCAAAAACCTTGACCCTGAGGCACTGAGTGGCTCAACAGAGCTGTTTACAGACAGTCTGGAAAACAACTGAACTATCTGTAGGACACTATTTCTGATGGGCTTCACTGTAAGCCACCAGCCATGCCAGGGCTTCTGCAACCTCCAACACCTCTGGCTTGATCCAAATTTAACATTCAAAGCGTTCAGATTCAAATGTGAGACCCTTTGCATGATAACAACCCAAAAGAGGGCCATTTAAGCAAAAAAAGAAACACCTCAGTCTGAAAACTGAAAAATGTCGTATGACCTACTGTTAAAGTGAAAATTATTCTTTCAGCTTTATGAGCAGTCATTGCTCAAGTAAAAATGCCTGATGAAGAAGTATATAGCCCAAGGTGCATGAGATTCTAGTAATGTTTGTTTAAAGCCAGAGGTGTCCTTTAAAATGTGGTCTGTGAAGCTTGGAAAAAAAACAAAAAACAAAACAAAACAAAACACAAAAAAACACAAACCAGTGATGACAGAGGGGTAGGGAAAGCTTTTTTCCTAGTTTTTTAGTACTGTATCCACTAAAGAAACATGTTCTGCTGGTTAAAATAAGAAAAGCAAGATTTTACTGATATTGACTGGATTTCAATATTTCTAAAAACACAAGCACTTCATAAATACACTGAAATATTCTGTCATCGCCAGACAGAACATGCCGGTTTTCTATAAATATAGACATCTGGCAGTGGTTTCTTCTACTGCTATAGATCTCTGGTGTGAAGAACGCTATTTTGTAAGCAAATGCTTGTTGGAAATTAATTTTGTATGCAACAGGTTACATTAAAGAGCAAGAAAGATTTGCTGGGCAGAAGCATGTAACAAAACCAGTGTTCCCACACCATTCCCAACCCCCTCTATAAGGTTGCCTTCACAATACTGTAGGCATAAAATATGTTCCTCCAAGCAGTGCTGTGAAGCTTAATTAAAGCATGCCCACAAATTGCACTGAAATTTGAAAAGAGGACCTAGTCTGGCATTGTAATGCCAGCCATGGTGAAACACCACTGACAAAATGATGAATATTAAATATCAGCGAGTAACAGCCTGCTTGGTACAAACCACCTGAGGGCTACCACAAGTAACAGCCAGGTATATAAAATCTAGTGCTGTAGGTTTATGCCGTGACTTTTACTCTTTTTTTTTTTTTTTTTAATAGGATTTCCAGTCATATCTATGTCCTAATCTGACCCATGGTACAACCATCCACAGAGTTGCATCAGACAGAGGGCAAGATACTAGGAAGAAATTCTTTCCTGTGAGGTTAGTGAAGCACTGGAACAAGTTGCCCCATCTCTGGAAGTGTTCAAGGTCAAACTGAGGGGGCAACCTTGTGGAAGGTGTCCCTGCCCATGGCAGGGGGTTGGAACACGATGATTTTTTAAGGAGTCTTCCAACCCAAACCAGTCCAGGATTCTATGATTCTACAAATCTGGAGACACACAAGGTCATCACCTCTGAAAAAGAGGTGAGCATGGGGGGAACACCTTACTTCACTAAGGGCTCACCTGGGCTAAAAATGGAGCCTAACCTCTCACTGTAAGGGTGTCAGAAGATGTCTCTGTGTTAGGGCATGGGCTATGTTTTCTATCCACATCTGCTCTGCTCTCCAAACTCCCTATTACAAAGTTATTAGCATCAGCAGATAGATCAATTTCTGACTGGAAAATTTTCCCTTATGGTTAACATAAGCCAAGCATAAACACTCCCTCAGAGGTTAACAAAAGCCAGCAGCCCAAACAGGGACTACTCTGCAAGAAAAGGTGAGTGGGAGTCAGGGGGAAGTTGAAAAGACAATTAATCACAGGTTTTCATACACCTTAACACATTCCTGCCAGTGATCAGGCATTTAGAGTGACTTTGTATTGCTCCTTACCTCCTTTCAACCCTGTTTGGGGGGAATATTTTCCACAACATCAAAACAACAGATTCCAGAGTCACCCTCAGCATCCAGCCCCACTTCCCACCTTCCCCACTCCCTTCAGTAAACATCACTAATTCCCTAGCTCCATCAGTCTTTTTTTTTTTCTTCTAAATCAACCACAAAGAATTTTGGTACCAGAGACAAAGAGAAAAGCAGGGGCGACCCACTAAACCCAAAGTCTCCAGACAGCTCTCAGCATCTGTCAAATGCTTGCTAAAAAAATCCAAATAAAGACAAACCCAAGCAGCCCTGATACCTTGGGTTATCTCTGCAGGCTGGCTGCTGCCTTATCAGCTCTGACAGAACCTGGCATTTAAGAAAAATACAGCAGTCTTTGGGTGGAAGTTAGTTCCTAAAAAAACATTCAGCCAAATTGCTGGAATTTGGTACAAGAGGAGAGGGTGAGTGGGTAAGAGATGGCCTGAAAGCCTCCACTATCATCTTGCTGCTCCCTCTCAGGAAATACGCTGCCATGTAAGATTTTTAATTCTCTGTTCATAATTCACTCCTCACATTTCACAGGCCAAGAGCTACAAGGGTGAACAATGGCTCGAAATGCTGCTTGCTCACACTAGGAATGAGAATGGAATGGAATTAGGATAGAATCCAGGCAAAGCCACCGGCTCTTCATATCAGGTTTTCAAGCTCATCAGAAATGGATGAAGATCTTCTGATCATGACCAATGCTGGTCTTAAGTGCCACTGTCCTGATGGGGAGGATGAAGTTGCTTTGTGTTCATCTTCACTTACAAGAAAGATGCTCTTTTTGGATAAAGACTCTGTGGAAGAATTTGGATGTTAAGGAGCATTTCTTTCATGAGAAGCAAAAGCTCTGTTTGCTCTCACACATACCTCACTGTGCATTTTGGCAGCCACCTCACACAGGAGTTGGACTTTTCTATGCAAAGGAGAGAAGGTCCTGCTCTTGAAAAAGTTATAAAACGCCTCTGCTTGACATTAATTGATGGGTAGTATGAGTTAGCAAGAGAAGAGCTGTCTCAAGGCCAAAGGCTACTTTTCAAAGTCTCCTTTGTAATGTGACAGAGGGAACAGCTGGGGGAAGGAATCAGCCTCCTGTCCACCCCAGGGGGAAGGACAGACAGACAGACATTCCCTGGGGAGCTGCCCTAGATAGGGGTGAGTGGCTTTCTAGCTCTGACGTGACCCTTTCTCCTCCAGAGAATCCTAACAAGTCTTCCTCAACAGCTAACAAAACCTGAAGTGACACAGCTGGGCTCCCAAAATGACCCTTTTTCTTTATTTCATTTTCAGGTTTTGCCCAAGATAACACTGCAGGGGAAGCAGAGGAACAAAGCAAAGGGAACTGCAAGAGCAAAAGGTCCTCAGCAAGTGTTTCTTTAAATACAAGCAAAGTCCAGGTGCTGGAAGTAAGTATGTGCCTAAACACTTGGGAAAATGGTGTCTGAGAACAGAGACTTCTCTAGTTGCAAAAGTGCATTGAAAGCCTTGGATTTGGACCTCCCCTTGTGTGCCTCCAGTGCTGTGCTACATGGGTTTCAGTGGATCCAAACTGGGATGAATTCAAATAGATGTGTCATACACGATTTTCCGTGTTTTATTTGACTTTAATTACTTCTTAACAGTACTGCTGTTTGAAAAATATTTCTCAATTGAGGGTGTTGGTTCTGCCTAGGGCTGCTTGGCCCTTTTCCATTGAAATGCCCTTTCAACAACAACCAGACGCTTTTGCAAGGAAAATGAAATCTTTTGGACGATCTCTTTTTCTGTGACAGTGTGAAAATTTGCCTCTCTCAGTTCTCTTTCCTTCTCCCAAATTAAGATGGTTGCTCTTTCCACCTCTCTAGAAGGTAGAAACCTGTGGTGGGCTCCAGCAGGATGTGGAGCAACACTTGGGAGCAATCAGACCTTGCTGGTAGCATAGATGAAGACACTTTGATGATGAGGAGGATGATAATAACAGTAATAATGCTTGAATAATCTGTGTAATTTTTTTTTTTTCATTCTGGGACTTTTGATGCTTGTTTCCATAAAAAATAACCATGGTGTAATGTCATTTCTCCCTGAAGTCAATGATTCCTTGTGCCCAGCAGAGAGGGGACAACTGAACTTGCAATTCACATACATGAACCACGGTGAGTGCTCAGTGCAAGGCTCCAGCCTGTGCATGAACAAATGTTTGCATCTGTTTCACCTTGGGTTTTACTGAAACAAGGTTTGGGGACAGAATTATTAGCCTGGTGGGTCGGTATTGTAGCAGCACCAAGAAACCCTTATCAGGGCAACATCTGCTTTGTACAGGGTGCAAAGGTACCTCACCATTCTGAGGGATACATGGTATCCCATGAGTGAGCTGACCCAGGGGTCTGGTTTTGGAGAGGCCCTTTCTCAGAGTAAAACAAAGTCTCTATCCAAAGAGCTGTTGCATTTAACACTGCAGCTGTCTGTTCTTCGTTCTGACTTTGACAGCCCTTACCACAACGACAGCGCTTTGGTGCAATGAGGACTTCCAGGCACTAACCCCAATCTAAAAAAAAAATAATAATAAAATCACACCAGCTATAATAACAACCTTGCCTTATGCTGTGTTCATCGTACCAACCAAAACCACTGCTCACTTGCTGACCTGCTCTCTGAGAGCAGTATTAATTATCTCAGATGTTGCAGTCCTCCTCAAGCTCTACCTTAACATCTATCTTGTAAATACCCTCCAACACATGCCACAGACAGAAGGCCCTGAGTCAGTTTTAACACTGAGTTAATTGCAGCAAAACCGGTTCAATTACTTTGTAGCACTTTTCTTCTCCCTCAGACAAGTTATTGGGTCTGCAGTTTGGGGTTATTTTGGTCTTTATAGTATCTGCAGAGGTAAAAGGGAAAGCGCCTGTAGGTACACAAAAAAAAAGATCCAAATCAAAACGCCATTAAAATTCATTTGGGGTTATTCCTCACTGCTGTTCTTTCAGTTAGTGTCTGATAACTAAGCAGCTCCCTTTTTTTTCTTTCTAACACTTGTCTCAGTGAAAGTCTGATGCTGTTTTTCCTTCTGGAGAATGAAACCCCAGAGATGTATTTTCAACCTCCTGGCTCAGTTTTTTCCCAGATATTTTGAATCAGAGACTGTTGCCAAGATTCACATTTTCCCCAGACCACCACACACCCTCACACTCTCAGCTTAAAGCCATCACAGATCCAGGGAAGGACCCTGGAGTGGTTCTTACTGCACTGTTCCTGTTGTCCTTCTTGCAGTCCATGAGCCAGCATGGGAACCTACACTTCTCCCTCTTGTATTGCCCAAGGGGGACCCATTGTCCAGGTATGAGAAGGTTTGGCAGATTTTAAAGCATATTTCAGAAAAAAAAAAATGTTTTCAATAGGTAGAGTTATTGAGTACCAGGTTCTGATTTTCACTCCTGTACCTGAGTTTAGTCTTCCAAGGCAGAGTAACCCCAGCAGCCTTCACATGGATACTGACACATGCACCAGGATCTTTTCCTCTAAAAAAAACTGGATCAAAGGCAAAAGCCACAGCTTCTCCAGGGTGCTGGGTCATATTTAAGAAGGTTAGACATGTGTCAGTCACCCCTGGACAGAACTCCTGCACCACTTCTCACTGGCCAACAAACAGCCCCTTCCAGAAATCCCCTAAAAGTGCTGTTGATGCAGCCCTGCAGTGTTACCTGTTAAGCCTGCTGGCTCTGTTACTCTCCCTGGAAAAATATTTTAACCCGCAGAGAGTATTTTGCACAAATTGTTTTCTCTGCCTTATTTTTGCAACCTGCTGAAGCGGTGTCAGTAGTCAGAACTTTTGTAGAGACAAAGCCAAGCTTCAGGAGAAACTTCTGGGTGACATCCCACATTTACCTTGGCTCCAGTGTGGATACACACTGTGCCTGGACCAAAGGGAACACCTGGTCACCAGCAGCACTAGCTGTAGCCACCCTTGCTGCTCACTGTATTTCTCATGGAGCAGCTCCTTCCTTGCAGCAGGCAATGCCATAGCCAGGCCAGCAAACGCTGACAGAATTAACTTGTCATTTTCCATTTCCCCAAAACGATCCTTCTGCCTCAGAAGACAAAAGCAGAGACACAGGAAGGAAGATACCACCCATTTCCCTATAAAGTACTCCAAATTTCAAGGGATCATTGAGACAAACAGAAAATTACCATGATGCAGAGTGTGAAAGATGCAATCTCCCAGTGCAGAAGGTCCAGCGATGCACTACCCTGAGCTGAACCAAGAGCCAAATATGACCTTGCAGTCCTCACAGTCCCCAGGCTTTGTTACGTTTTGCCCTGTGGACCTTGATGCATTTGAGATTCCTAAAGAGTCATTTTATAAATGTTCACATAGATACCTAGTCTTTCAAAGTATGAAGTCATCCTGCCATAAGTGAGAATGGAGGAAAGGCCTTGCTGCATGTGGGGACACTGCGATATTCCACAAGCCCAGCCCATGCTCCTCTAAGAATTTAAACCATCACATTTTTTTCCAGGTTGGCTTCCTGCCCAAGTTTCCTCCCCAAAACATCCACGGTAGGGTCAGAGGAGCTCTCCCCCTGGCACAAGGGAGTTACCAGGCTGGGAGCAAAGGAGGACAAGGACAGACCAGTGATGGGGTCAAGTTCAGTCATCTTCAGCTGCCATGAAATCACACCTGAGAAGGATTTACTGCCAGAATGCAGCCAGGCAAAGGAAGGGGGGGTCCTATTTGGGCATCTAATGACCCAACTTTGCAGGACAGAAACCAAGTGCTTGACCTTTCTCAACATCATGTGAAGCAAATGCTCCATATGACATGGCTCCAGCATTATCTACCAGGCACAGGTGCATGACTGCAATTAGAAATGACTGGCATTTCACACATAACAGCACCTTTCAACCCAACTCAGCCCATCCAAAACCACTCTGAGACTCAGTTACCATTTTCTTCCCACCCAGCCTCCCCAGCTCCCTTGCCAGCTCGAGTAGCACCAAATAATTCCTCATGAAGTCTCACAGCTGTTATTTGAAAATTAAATTGGAAGTCAGGACACCTCGCTGCAGGCTCGTAGATCTTACACTTGGCATTCGGTTTATCCCAACACCATTCCTCACCCCCACCCCTAAAACAACTTCCGCGGAGAACAATGCTGCCGGTCTGTGTCCACAACAGATTTATTCCCACTTTGCAGCAGCTCAAAATGCCCACGCCTTCAAGGGGCAGTAGCTGCTTGAAGCAAAGGGTTCCTTCTGGTCTGTGGAAAGAAAAGGCTGCCCTCTATAATCAGGGTATTGTTCTCCCTAAATGGAGCCAGACTCTGTAAACACGCTCCTCTGCACGGCGCTGGGAGGGCGAATGCCAGCGTGTGTATACATACATGCAGGGAATGTGTCTTGTTCTAAACAACAGTAAATTATGTTAATTCATTTCCTCTGCCTAAACAGTGCTAATATGCTTTGGGAAAGGAGGAGGAAAAAGTAAACAAGAGTCCATTACAAAAAGGTGAGGGAGAGAGGTAACTAAATAACTCCACCAAATATCTCCTCTGGGGAAGGACGTTCAGGGCTTCACACAGCCCTCCCTCCATCCTGCTGCAGGTGGAAATGTAACAGCAACCATTTCTTTCCTTTCTTTCATAAGGTTTCAGCCTGTTTTCACGAGTTCAAGCTTGTGAAATGGGAAATGAGCCCCCACCAGTGCCCTGATCCACAGCGACTGCATCCCTGGGGGCTTTGCACTGCATGTGATGTGAGTGCTCTGGTGACCAAAGCCAACACGAATAGTCAGAGCCTATTTGTGATTTTCTAACAGGAAAATAATTTCACTAAGCAAACTGCCATGCTTTGACTCAAAACCCTGATTAGCACAGTTTGAAAACAGGGCAGCACACTGTTCTGGGAATTAACTTGCTTGACCCCTAGTCTATAATGGCACTCAAATAATCTGTGAGTCAGACCAAGTTGAAAAACTCTTGGAAGACCACACTGAAAGAATTTACTGGATTTATTGGATTTTCTAGGATAAAAGAAAAATAAGCTTGGAACTCCACTTAGTCTGTGGCCTTCAGAAAGACAAGCTTTTTCTCCTGACAGTATCTAGAAGAGGAAGACTGCCTATGTTAGCAGCACTTTTTGAGTCTCTTTTTAATGTACCAGAAACTCTCAATAAATAGTCATAATTATTATAAATATGCAGCTCTATTGCTATGATTACTTTTGAGTAGCACCTTGCAGTACCTTTCTTCTTTGGTATTGATGATAAAGTAAGGGACAGATTGCTAACCGTATGAATCTACAATCCTCCTCCAAACAGGAATACTCAAGGGGAGAAGAGTCCTGAATTCAACTTCAATTTTAATATCCAGAGGCTACTTTACCAATTGCATACAAGAACTACTAGTCTGGTGGTTCCAATGAATTTCCAGGGACAAGAATAAACCTGTGTGCATCATCACAAAATACTGCTTGAAATCCTCCAAATCCTCTGGCCTACTCCTGTTTGAGCAGGCAGGAAATCAGGAAAAGCATTCTGCCTTAGGAATATAAGCAGGACTTTGCTCTGGTCTAGATAAACACTGACCCATCCTACCCTTAGGATTTCTGCAGCTCCTGAGCAAAATGCTCTCACCAGTCTCTACTACTTCTTTGTATCCCGGAAACAATAGCTGTGTGCTCAGAACAATGACAAACACCTTCAGAGAACAAATCCAGCAATTAGCAATCAACTGTCCAAAGCCCGTCCCCTGCATATGCAAATATCTCCCTAACAGGTTTATGATTCCTTGTCAATCAAACAAAGTAAACACCTGCTTACTGTCCTGGTCATGATTAAGTTGAAAGTTTCACTCTCATTAGCCCTTAATGAAATTAGCACTGGCAATACTGCATTTCTGATTGGTTGGGAATAGCAGGGAGGAGGAAAGATACTCATCAGCTCTGATCTGTTATTCTAGTTTTATATTAACTATTGCAGATCATGATGAACCCTCCCATGGCGTGGTGCCACCCCACACAGAACTGAAACTCAGCCTGGTCTTACGAGGCTCCAGTTTCTGCTCTCTGCTAGGATTATATATTTAAATCCTACTCACACCTACTCAGCCACAACTCACTGAACCTAAAGGGACTGTCACCTTTGTAATCCAACCCTGAACATTAAATTATGAAAGAACTTATCAGAGCATGGAGCCTGATCTCCATATGCTGGAGGAGCTGTCAACTCCTCCCCAGTTTTTCCATTTCAAACTGCCCAAAATACATTAAACACTTCCCAATATTACTTGTCTGGAGAAAGAGACACTGTCATTGCCACCAAAAAGTTGAGTTAGTCTGCAGAAGAACAGGGAAGAATTAGATTCTGGCTCACAGCACCATCTCTCTGAAGGGTATCCACACCCTGCAAGAGTTAGGGCCACCAGTTTAACACTGACTGGTCAATGACAAACAAGCATTCTTCCCTCCACAGGGAGTCTGGAGTATCCCTGGGGAGATATTCCACAATGCTCAGACCTTCAACCTGTTACTCATTAACCCTTCCATCCTTGACACACAGTTCATACACCTGTAGCTCATCTGGAACTTGCCATTGCTTAATCAGCAGTTACAGATCTGTTACAACCTGTGTTAACAGATCTGAGAACTACCACCAAGAAAAATAACTTCCTCTGTTAATCCAACTCACACAAATCTATTAGAGAGGAAGGAGGAGAGAAAGAAACCTGTTCACAATGCTCCAGCATTCACAGCAGCCTAACTCCAGTACTTTGGCTTGTGCAGTTTTGAGAGACTGAAGAGTCTGAACAGCTTTCGCTTTTCCCTCCTTTGTGGTTGATTTGGCCTCACCCCATTCACTTCTGTCTAGAGCAAAGGAGATTAAAATCCATACAAAGCAACAGTAAAACAGTAGCTAGCACAATGAAAGCACCTCTTTTACATTACCAAGCTTTTACTCAGAGTCACATATTGGTCAAAAGTCAATCAAATCTCGCACCTGAACGTGGGGGCACCTGGGAGACAGCAAACTGTAGCACAGAATTGGAAAAGCTGCATCCCCACATCCCCTTCAGAGCCATACACTGCCTGCTCGAGATCCTCTCCCAGGCACCAGCAGGCCTCAGGAGCAGGGGTAACTAACCTGGATTAAATTTTCTCTTGGAGGTTGGCTAACACATTTCCCTCCGTGTTCCTTTTTCCCTCTCCCAGTACCCTGGACAGAACTAACAAGCCCAAGGTTACCACAGAGATGTTGTACCAGTCCACACTAATATCTAACTCTTAAGGTCATCAGTTCAGGGGGAGTGTGGAGCAAACCCAGCAAGGAGAATATAAATTTTTAAAAATACCTACTGTACAAATTAAGTCCATGTTTCCCTATTTGTCTGTTGTTCATGTTTTTATCTGACAGAAACAAATACTGATGGCTCATCCATCCAAAATATGCATCCAAGTCAATGCCACCCAAGAGGTATATAGGGTATGACACGTCTTGCTTTATTCATTTGACAGGATACCCAAGATTATGTGAATCTTTAATGAAATAAATTTAGCACATATGAGAGGAAATTATTTTGTGTCCCACCAAGCTGGAAGACACTCGTAGAGAAGCTGAGCATAGAGGTGCAGTCATCCTGAGAAACATTAACCTGCTCCAAGGAGCCTCTGTTCCCAATTTACATTTTTCTTCTTTCCTTAGTGAAGCTCAAAATTAAGTTTGAACACTTAATGGAAGAAGTAGCCTGGAGTTATTGGCTGAATTTCTTGGTGAAAATTGGAGTGGCTGGGATGAAATAACAACATCAGGTTCCTCACAGCACTGCAGGATGATGTGTTTCTGCTGTGATACAAAGGAGACACTGGGTAATCAGAGCAACCCACCAAATTCCACACAGCCCAGGTTTATTTGACTGGGGTGGGGGGGAGAAAAATCAGAGATGGGAATGGATTTGGCAACAAACAGCATACACTCACTTGTTAAATAACACTCAGGCAAGCCTTCAGCCCCTCCACACCCAGAACACTACCCACATGCTGGGTCTCTGTCTCTGGGGATAAACCTCTCTGTGGCAACCCAAAGTTTAGGCAGTGAATTTCCAAATTGTTTTCAACCCCAGCAGCACATGCTCCACCCACCAGCCAGAGCTGGGAGTCAGTAGCAGCAAAATGCACTCTTCTATAATAAAAAATATGCGTCCAAGCCATCCAGTTAAGCAGGCAAGTGGCACACATAGCCCACAACCCCTCTGCTGTCACACGTGAGGAGGGTATCACAGATAATCTTGAGTATCCTTGGGTATCCTGTCAAGTCATCCTTCAGGGATGGATCCCAAACCAATGGGAGTGAGTAGGAGTCACAGCACCAACACTCACAGGCTCTGAATCAGGTCCTAACCTGTCACAACTAGCATGGGCTGCAGCTACCTATCTCATACAACATCGGGACAGCACAATCAGATTAATCAAGCTTGCTTTTGGAAATATTTTTCTTCTACCATAGTACCACAGTTGCTATGAAAGAGCAGCAGACTGAACAGACTTGCATCAGACAGGGGTCTTTGCAACTTCTGCAATCACCCTGGCTCCTGGTCCCTTATATGACCAAAAATGTTTCACCTTGTTGCAAAAGATTAGAACAGGTGAACACAGCTAAATAGGTATGGGGGAGTTGTTATTATTAGAGAAAGTTCAAAGTAAAGGCTGATTACAGAGAACAAGACAAGGAATAGAAATCCAGATTAAATGTTCCAAACAATATCAAATGCATTTTAGCTTGAGTAGCCCAGCAGAAAACACAGAAAGAGGTCAGATGAAAGACAAATTACTTGAAACAAGACAAAATGAGGAGAGTAATAAAAGAAATGTGAGAAAACAGCATTTCCACCAACTCCTGTAATGCTGGGATACATTTGCACAGATCCTTTTGGCAGCATGGTGTTACAAGTCACTGCAGACACAAGTAGGAGCTTCACATCTTCGGAAAATCAACTGCACCAGTTAAAATCTCACTGAATAAATAAAGCTACTATTGCACTCACACTATTTCATTACAAGTTTTCTGCACCCAGATGTATCAGCGTCACTTAGGGTGAGACAGATACTCAAAATGCAATAATCAGAGAGGATATTGGAACAGATCAGCTCTATCAGCCAACTCATGTCAAATGAAAAGCCTCAGCTATAGTTAATAAATTGGCACCAATGGCCACAAGTCTTGAAAAGGGAGTTCCTACTTGCTAGAAGTGTCACTTCTTTTTCAATTTAGAACGATATTCTTTTCCTGAAAAAAAACATTTTCCTGTAGTATCTCAAGCATCATCTCATGGCATATGGAAATTGCATTTGTGGCTAAGATTCAGGCTTTAGAGTCCAGCCTTTGCTGTGTGCAAGTTCATTCCAGAAAACACACATTTTGATCTACTGCTTGCATCTCTTAATAAACGTCAAAGAAACATATGGACTTGGAAAACAAAGTTATAAAAACTTTAGGGAAAAATCTAGATGTATTTGAGCAATTGCTGAATTTTGTAATATTCCTAATTAAAAACAAATAAAATCAACTCTAATTTTCCAGTATGACGGACACTGAATTTTATGTTTAAACTCAGCCACAATTTAAAGCAACCAACAGCCTCAGAAGATGGGAGGAACCAACATTTAACAAAATAACCAGGATTTTCTTAGATCATCATGTTGATTCTAGGTACAAGTCATTCTGACAGATTATTCATGAGCAAGTTCCCCAAGAGCAAGATCCAAAAAATGCCCGAAACGTCACCAGAAGATGTGCTGTGACTTCCATAAAATCTGAATTAGGCTGTTAGATCTGAACATGCTTCTCCTTCACAAGTGGGAAGTTACACCTAATTGTTCTACCTGGTAACAACCACTCAACAAGAATAAAGGTGTAAAACAGAAGCCAATAACCATCTCCCTCACATTACCATTATTTATCTTTTCTGTGCTTACTGAAGGACTTTTATAAACCCCCAAATTCACTCTTACAAACCCCAGAGTTTACAGAATGAGAATTCTGTTCATCAGAATGAAGAACTCAACTTCCAAGAAATAAAAAAGAATCTCTAGCATTCTATTCCCTTTTTGTCAATATTAAGAGAAACCAAAATGTCACATAACATTATTTCTGCATGAAACCATTGAATTTTGAGGCAGCCCAATCAGCAAATTCCCTGTAAAGCAGACACCAAGAAGGTTTTCAAGCCAAGGTCGCACAGAAAAGTGCCAGAACAGAAAGCAATTAAGGTCCCGTTCTTCCCCTCCCTACGCAATGCACTGAAAATGAAATCAACATCCAAACTAATTAGTTTCCAGCAGAATATCAGTTTACTTGCTAACAGGAGGGTGGTTACTGCTCTTACCAAAAACTTCTAAACATACCATGCAAAATCTTGCTTAAGCCACGGGACCAAGTCAGGCACATCCCAATGTTACCATATACGGTCACCAACCCGAATATGATGGCAACCTGACAGATTTGGAACAAATATTGCGTTGTCGGTCACTGAGATAACATATACAGGAAAATATCAGATTGTATTACCTGTGTCCAAGCGGAGGTGTGGCATAGCAGGAGCTACATTGCTGCAGGACATAGTCACTAAAGGTTAGTGACCCAAGATGGCATTAATCCCCGCAGAGGAGGGCCAGGGAAAGACACTGAGGACTTTTATGCCCAGTATGGGGCTGCTTGGAGAGAGCAGGAATGGGATAACAAGAGGGATGGGCCACTGGACCTGCGCTGTTACCCCCGGTTCAGAGCAGACGTTATCCGTCACGGCTGGGAACCAGGCTGAAGCTGCTGCCCCACGCCTTGGCTGTCAGCTGGAAGGCACAGTCCCTCTTAGAAAACCATAGCACGCAGGTTTTGTTCTCAAAGAGTGGGTTTTGAGCACACAGCATTCTAGTCTTCAGCCACTAGAGAAAGAAGGGTCTTGGAGATCTACCAAAATAGCTCCCGAGGAAGACTTTTTTGGTGCAGGCTCCCTTCAGAAAATTCTTAGCCTGGAATAAGATTGGCCACTGAGAGTTATTTCAAACTAAGCTTTTTTTGAAGGGTAATTCCAGTGCATTTGCAGGTGTACACAAGCCCTTAGTCAAAGTCTTCCAGTTTCAACCCCAAAAGCATTGGTTCAAACACAGCCAGAGCTGCCTCACCCCTCATCCCTTCAAACACAGAGAGTTCTACCACCTGTACCTCTAAAATCAGATCTGCTCTCTGTTCTGCCTGGGTACTTCAAAGATATTGCCTCTTTCTTAAGAGTTTATCATGGCTTACTAAGGTATTTCCTTTTTTTCAGTGTCTTCTAAATCAATGATGAGATACATGGGTGGGACAAAGCCAGCAGGCACAGATCCGACCCTGGAAAAACGCCCCTTTTTGCTGGGAGGTGGAAAAAAAAACCCTGCTGCACAAACCCAATCAGTCATTCCTGCAGGGCCCTTTGCCTTAAAAGGTTTCACCTAAATAAAGATGTAAAAATAATACAACATAACATTTAATGCAAGATTGCAGCTGAGCATTCAACTGTCAGGAAATATCAAAGCTGGAGCGCGTGGGCAACTTAACTCTGCCCCCTTGTGCAGATGCACCACGGCACGGCCCTTCCCCAAGCACGGGCACAGCATTCAGTCAGCTCCAAATTAACACCCTAATTACAGCATAACTTACTTTTGCCTAAAGTGAGTAGAAAAGAAAGACCATCACTTTCCCAGAGAGCCTCCTCAGCCACCTTCCTCACTTGATCACCAGCAAGCAAGCACCTATTTAACTTCTGATGCCTCGGATCAGGAGGTGCTGGCACACTTCGGACCACACACATCTATTCTGAAATCAGGACACAGATATTAAATGCAGTTTGACCAAAACAAAGAGCCCTTCTTCCTCCAGAGAAGAGCCTCACGGCCTCAGGCTGAGATTTGGCTGAAGGACTGCCTTTAAAACCTGAGATTGTAGCAGGTAACGTTTACACATCTTCAGCGGCCAAAGCCCTCGTATGAGGTGTTCAGAAAAACTTTGCAGGCACATGAAAAGCCTGGCACACTTTTCCAAGAACCTGAAATTATCCCAATGTAAACACCTACCAATTGGAGATATTTGTCAGCACGGTTTCTGTGTTCTGGGAAGGGTCTCATCTCTCCTCACAAGTTTGACCTTCCATCTACCTCCTTCACTATCAAAAAGGTTCTCCCCCTAAAGGAGGTCTAAAGGAGGACTTAAACGTCAGAATTTTGTCTCTCTGTTTTCACAGCAATGACTCCTTTTTATTCTCTACTTTAAATCAGCATATGAATGAATGACATTTTTCATGGTTTTGGCCCTGGCTTTTAACCTCTATTTCTAGACAATTTTAAATAACCAGAACCATCTCTCCATACACTTACAGGATGGGGTTTTCCAGCTCTGAAGAGTGTTCAAATAACCCAATTACTAATATGATCCTATCAAAGCTATATTAAAAAGACCTCCCCACAGAAAAAATAATGATGTCCTGAAATTACTGCTGTTAATTTTCTGTCACTCCTTCACATGACAACAGCCCCCAGTGCTTCACTTTCCAGGGGCAGTAAGTGTATGAGCAAGACAATTGTAAACCAAATTTAAACAGGGTCAGCCAGTAAAGCAGCCGATACTCAAGCCCACATCAGAGACAAGAATCTTTTTGTCTTCTCCTGCCCACTTCAGATCTTTTCCGGAACTCCACCAACTTCTCAGGTCCATTGCAATAATATACATCTATGAAGTCATCTTAATTCATACACTGCTGCCCATCGCCCACAACTTAAACTGAGTCCCCATTGTAAGCCTTGCCTGGAATTCAGACTTGCAGAAATTATAGCCTATATACTGTTTTCTTTTTCATTCAGCTTCCAGCCAAATCATTTTATAGTGCTTTTGCCTCCATAAAATATTTGCTTGAGAGCCAATGCCAAGAAGAAAAAAAACCCACCAGCACACTAAACCAAACTTGGGTTTTCAGAGTAATGCTCCCCCTCTCCTTTCCCACCCTCAACCCCCAAGATTTATTTTTGGCAAGTTACAGCCCAAGCGAAGGGGAAGTTTAAAGCTTTTAATTCGCAAGTCCATCACGCTGGATGACCTGAAGATCTTACAATTCACAAAACTCTGAAACTGTTGGGAACTGCAGCTGGAGCAACCTGCATCCTAAAGTTGTACCCCTATTCTCCTGAAACAATGCAGTCCCTACTTTGTGACCAGAGGCAGGGGAGCTGAAAGCCTGGATTCCCATTCAGGCCTTCTAAGGACAGCACCCACCAAGACACAACAGAAGCAAAAGTGCAGGAAGCGGCACTTCTCCTTGCACTCTGATCCCAGTGCTTTGCTAAAAGCACCTTGCCATAAAGAAACTTCTTTTTTCCTACCCCCATCATTCCCAGGTCAATGTATTTCAATTTGCCTCTGGAAGGGTAACCTGTTTATTGAAATCTGATCAACTGCTGGAGCCTCAGAGCTAAAATACACTCTCGCTGTTGGGAACTGTCATTTGTCCGTCACCAGGGAAGTTAATGGATGTGTTTGTTTAGTTTGTAAGTGGGAATACACAAGGCAGGGGCTGAAACGATTAGAGGAGGGGAGAGGTATTTCTGATCCACAGAGGAATGCAGTTGCTTTTCTTTAAAATTGTCTGCGTACTTTTACAGAGGCACAAGGAAAGCCCCTGGAAGTTCACCTGTGCCTAACAGACCTCAGCAAAGCCGCAGTGACCGCGCTCCATCCCAAACGACGGCCCCGAACCACGCAGGTAAGGAGGCACCACACATGGGCACCAACCTGCAACTCTCTGCAGATAAAAAATGTGCAGGGGACGAGTCCCTGCCCACAGCAATTCCCCTGGGGGATCCCTCTTGGCGGGGGGGGGGGGGGGGGGGGCTGTTTGTGGAGCAAGAGCCCATGGAGCAGAGGGAAGGGAGAGAGCCACAGGGTGATCGTACCAAGCGCAGTCCCCTTACCTCTCGCCGAGTCCGAAAATGCAATTATCCCTGCGAAAAGGAGCGCCAGCTGCAATTCCATTTTGAAAACCAGATCCCGCCGTATCGCACAGGCTACTGTCCTCTCAGACCTGGAGGCAGGAAAAAGGAGAGCCGAATAGTTACTGGGGGGGGAAAAACCCCGAAGAACCCTCAACTTTGCAGAGTTTTAAATCCTATTGAGAAGACTGACAAGAAGAAACAGCAAATGAAAGAGCAACGTACTTGTAATTCATTCCTTGGTGCTCAGTGAGTAAGTTTGCCCTCCTCTTTGCTTTAGCCTGATATAAATCAAGAACCCACTGAGGCCAGTAAGCTCCTCTAAGTTTACAGTTAATGCATAATTCTTTGGTATCCTGTACAGAACCAGTCTGGAAGGCAAACAAAACGCTAGCAAGTGGCCATAAAACAAGATTTCAGGTTAACAATTTGCGGAGGAACTTGGTGGAAGGGGGAGGAGGAATGTTACCTCTCCCATCAGCAGCCCAGAAAACTTTGTGTTGCTGCTCCAGTGCCCCTCAGCCAGGCTCCGCTCTGGGTACGCGCCTTCCTCCACTCCAAGACTTCTCTGCACAGCACTGATTCCTCCTTTCCTCTTCTTCCCCCCCCCCTCCACGCTCCCCCCACCAACAGCCCCACTTGTTTCCGTGGGCTCCAGAGGTGCGTCCCAGAGCGCAACCGCACTTAATTACCCAGATTCTTGAAGATGCCTTCGCTGTGATACGCACACCCGGGGAAGATCAGGTTTACATTAATTACACCCTGTTCTCCTCCTAAAACTCTCACTTTCTAAACACTGTCTGGATTCCTCACCCTTGTAAACTCCCCGGTTTAAACACCCCGTGCCCCCAGGACACACAACGACCCGCGTGCAGCATCCAGCAAAGCAAACGCGGCCGCTCCGCCGTTCGCTCCGCCGTTGGCGGCGGGCAGCGGGAGCGGGGGGCGGCGGGGTTCCCCCGGGGCGCAGCGCGGCTCGGGTAACGGGATATTCGCCGCCGGGGGATCGGGGTCGCGGAAGGGAGGGACGCGCGGGGGGACACCCGGCGCGATGCCACCTGGTGCTGCCCCGCGCCTCGGGGCTGCGCTGGCGGCTCCCAGCTGTGCGCTACGCGGCCCCGGCGGGGTGTCCCGGCCCGGGGTGGCGGCGCGGGGGACACTTACCTTGGCTGCTGCCGGGCTCTAACACCGCGCGCCGGAGCCCATCCCCGCCGCTCGCCGCCTCATGCCCTCCGCGGCCACGGCGCCCGGCGGGCGCTCCGCCGCCGGCCTCTACCTCATCCCCCCCCTCCCCGGGGTGGCGGGGGCTGCCTGCGGGTGCCCTCCCCACGGAGCGGCTCTGCCCCTTCACCGGCTTTTTAACAACCTCCCCCCTTCGCCCCAGCGGGCGATTTTTTTCCACTCGAGAGTCACGGGCGAAGAGGTCAGGGAAAGGGGGAAACCTCGTAAATTATTTTTTTCCTGCTTTCCGGGCCGGGCTGAGCGTGTGTGTGCGGGGAGGGACAGCGGGGACCTGCCAGAGCCTCCGGGGCTCCGCGCCGCGGGATGCCCGGTGATGCCGTCCGGCGGCTCGCCCAGCCGGAATCCCGTTTAAGGAGCGAGGGGAGGAGGGGAAAGGGGCTGGGGAAGGGGAGGGGGGGGGGGGAGAGCCGGGGAGAGAGAAACCGGCGATAAAGCAACTTTCCCTGCAGGGCTTTGTGGCGGTGGGGGCCGAGCCGCCGCGGAGGGCGGTGCGGGGCCGCCCCGCTCCAAACTTCGCACCAATCCCCGGGAGCCCCCGGCAGCACCCGCCCTCCGCCGGCCCCGCTCCCCTTAACCCTTTGCAGGCGGCAGCGGCGGCTGCGGAGCGTTCGGTGCTCCGGGAGCGCGTCCCGCGGCCGCCGCCGCGCCCCGGACCCGCCGCAGCCGCCGCTCCCGAGCCTGGCGCCCCCGGAGCTGCCGTGCCGACCTCGCCGTGCCCCAGAGCGTTCGCCTCCCCGCACCCCAGTAAGCTCAGCGGCGGTGGAGAACTCCGAGCCCGCAGCCCCCCCGCAGCCCAGAACCCGTCCCGGCCACAGCACCCCTCTCCGCAGGCCGGGAGAGAGCCCCGGCCGTGGGAACCCACCGCGCAGGCAGCGGGGGAGAGACGGGGGGCGGCCGCCCCGTTTTGATCTCTCGGCTTGGATGCAAATGATGCCAGAGAGAAGCTGGCCTGGACTAAACTATACCAAGTGGAAAATAAACCGTGGAGATGTCAGTTCCTTGTATTAACTGTTATAATTATTTATTATTTACTTTCGAACATGACTCGGCTGATGCATCCGCTCTTACAGCAAATCACTCTTCACAGGGGATCAAAACCAACCTGGCAGAATTCACCAAACAGACTAAACAAACGACAAGAAAAAATACTGCCTCAATGGCTAAACTTTTTGTATCTCAAAAGAAACATCATTACTGTTGATGTTATAGTTTCTTAGATCTCTTACTTGATATGCTCCAGCATGAAGACCTCCTTGAAAACAAAGTTGTCTCAGTACTAGTTCAATGTGATAGTCACCAGGAGAATGCCTAAACCCAAGCCAAGGATTAGTTTGAACATCTATTTTATCTGTTTTGTTAGGATTATGAAATAACACCCTCTATTTTTATTGTTATTACTAAATATTTTTACTGAGTGGTTCCTGACAACATTAAATCTTGATACACAAAATCAATGTGAAAAACATGTAAGACTAAACATAAAAACCCCCTTGAGCCAGGAACAAAGTGTCTGAAAACGCTGGTTTTGTATTTTACGTATTTATATCATCATTTTTATCATTAAAGTTAATTCAGCTGAGAAATCCCAGATGGACTCCTCCTCCTATCAGGCAATAACTTCAGTGTCATTGAGTTCAAAGACAGTGTTGATTGAGGGAAACCTTCAGGACTTGACCTGCATGATCATGTTCATGCCATGCCTTCTCATAAAATCACTCTAACTTGCACCAGAATGAGAGGCATCAGCTCAGCTTCATCTCAGGGGATGATGTGTAAAACACCTCTTTGTAACATTTTCCAGCCATTTCACCCCAAAGGAGTCAAGGTCTTTGTCCCAAGGACATCACCACACAAGTGATCCAGCCCTAAAACTACCTACACAACCTCTGCTTCCGTGCAGACTGAAGTCCAAAGCAGCCTCAGTTCTGGTGCAGATGTGGGACATTGGTTCACAGGCAGGTTTCCCACCAGGTTAGAGGGACCTGACTGAGCTCCTGCTCCCTGTCCTGTTTTTCAAGTCATGCACACAGACTGAGGCTTAAATCCCAGATACAGCGTGACTATCTTGTCTCAGACTGTCAGACTTGGGTGAGCTCTCTCCAGGCCTCAATCAGATCTAAAAGAAAAGACCTTCTTCCAACCTAGACTGTGCCCAAGCCCAGCACCGAGCACCCAGCTCAGGTTGGATGAAAATCCCCTGATGGATCCTCTCCTTCCATCCTCAATTCCTCATTGAAAATCACGTGTGCCTTTGGAGGTTCCAACATCTCCCAGACTGAGAATTTCTCCTCACAGTTCAACTATAAAGCAGCAAGATCTCTCCTGCAGCCTTCCACCAGTGTGAAGTTCTGGGAGATGGAGGATTACACAGGTGGTACACAAGAAGTTAAAAAATTATTCAGGTGCCTCAACACCTTCAGATGCCCTTTAAGCCCTTTCCTTAGGCATACAGAAGCTTTTTAAGAATCTGATTCCAAGTGATGTTGCAAAGCGATTACATGGAGCAGGAAATGGAGCCCACAACTTCGATAACTCAGGCTAAAGTAACTGGAAAATAAGCCTTTCTGACATCAAAATGTCAGCACTATATTTTTATTTTTTTTTTCAGGGACTTTTGGGTACCAGAAAGTCTGAAACCATGCTGTAGGCTTCATCCATTGCAATCCTAATACCATAGCAGAGGAATAAATGTAAAATATTGACACAAGAAAAATAATTAATATTCCTGAAACAGCTCCTAGTTTATCAGAAACAAAATCTCATTTTGTTTTTCCAACACTTCTACCTAAAAAAGGAAAACATGCAGAACTGTGTTTTTCTTCTAGGCTGGCTGTAATTTGCAGGATGATTGAGTAGTCTGAAAGTCAACAGCTCCAGTTTGCTCCTGCACCCCATGGTCCTGAGAAAAGGCTGTGGGAAAACAGCTTTCTGGAGCTGACAAACAAAAACGAACGCTAAGCAACAAAATATGTGTCTTCACATGGCCTGAGAAGCAGCCTAACAGTCCATTTGTATCCCAGTTGTCCCCAAAGCCCTGTTTCCAGACCATGGCTTTTCAAATTTTGCATAGCTGTGATGGTCTAGTGAACATCCATCCCCAGAGTGACTTTCTTTATGTCTCCAAAACCACAAACTGGACTTTTCCCAGCTTTTTTACCTCTTGTCACAGGAGCTGCTCACATCCACTATCACAGAACTCCATTTTCCCACATTTTCTCCCTTCCAACTTGATTGTTTGGCCTTATTTTTCCCCCTGCAGATGACCTGGGAGAGACAGCACCTCCAGACTGTAACTCCTAACCTGTTCCAGTGATTTTTTTTTCAACTGCAGGTGGCAGCCACGCAGCCGGTGAGACCCAGCACTCCACGGGGCCGGTGATCCAAGCGACTTGGGCTGGCAGCAGCGCCTTGCCCGAGGAGCACGGGGCCCCGTGGCACGGGTCCATGGGGACATGCCAGCGGGGCGGAGGGCGTGCGGGGCTGGGCGGCTCCGTGCAGCTGACGGAGCACGTGAAGGTGATGGAAGGGCATGACCAGGATTAGCACATTCCCTCCACCTGCCACCCGGTCCATGCGGCCCTCCTCTGGTTACCCAGCCACGTGGGGACAACCTGAGCATCCCTCCCGGATGCCTGGGAGAGGGGGTTTGCTCTGGATGCAGGGAAAGGTGAGTAAGGTGATTGATGGGGCAGAGGGCAGGTTTCCCTGGGTGGATCAGTTCTGATAAAGCATTTAGTGTGTGACAGGGCAGCACAGATGATGTCAAAGCTGCGAAGACAAGGAGCACAAAACACACTTTTCCATTTGCACAACACCACAGTCACTGCACTGCCCCATTTTGGGTCTATAGTTAGGGCTGAAAGGGTATTTTTCAGACAAAGCAGTGTTTTATGAGAGCAGAATCACTATCTTCCCTATATGTGGTAACTGACACCTAGCTATAACCTAGATAATATTCAGAGGGGATGAACAGGCAGACAGAAAGATCAAACAGGGTGATACAGTACTGAAATCACAGGTAATTATACATTAAGTCCTTTAGAGTAGCTTTGCTCTAAGCCATGTTGCAGAGAAACAAATTGTTCATTATATGCATATGGTTCACTTTTATACGTGGAGCATGAATGCCAATGCCTGACAGAGGGAAAGGATGGTAACAGGGTTAGAGGTCCTATCATCCAAACCTTGGGGCCTGTGCAGAATGCTGGGAGGTCCCACTCCCCCTCGGCCATTGTACCTGGGCTTTCATGGCTTTCCACGGGTACAGATGATCCCTCTGCTGCCTTGTGGTCTCTGTGTTGGTCTGAAGCACCACCAGAAGAGAGTTCCCAGCCCTTTCACCGAGGACCAGTCACACACACTGCCCAGCCTCACTGTGCCTGGAGAATGTGCTTGGATTTCTCATTGGTGCTAAATTTGCACATGACGGCATCTGCAGGAAATCATTCCCACCGTTCCCAGTTGGGCAGGAGGCCCTATCTCTCTTGGCCAGGTTAGGCATGCTGTGTCAGCACTCCCTGGCACCAGGAAAACGTGACAGCCCTGAACAGAGTCCAAGAGGTGCTTGGGAATGCCAGCCCAGCCCAGCCCAGCCCAGCCCAGCCCAGGAGGATGCATCTTGCTGGCAGTGTGAGTCCCTCACGCTGCCTTCCCAGTGGCTGCCAACTAAATTTCAATGTCTCAGTGTCTAGGACATACTACTCAGCTGCTTAGCTCATGTCTCTAAAGTGGGTGACAGCAGAAGGAAACTCCTTTCTCCAGGCTAAGATGAACTCTCCTCCTGAAGGCAAAGGTCTCTTGTGCACAAGAAGCAGCATCCCAAAGCAGCACCATGAAGTGCACAATATTCCCTGGGTGACAGCTTCAAACAACCTTCTCTGCTCCAAAGGGGTGTATAAGAAGATCCTAGTATAATAAAACACTACAATCCATGTAGAATTCTCCATCCTTGCAAGAAAGGTAAGAAAAAGGAAGGGGTTTAGATCAAGCAATCTAGATGGAAGAACACACAGAAGGCTTTAGACACACAGGGCCCAGACCTCATCTGCTTTTTCTGACTTCTCTCAGTAGAGCTAAGAAAAGATACCACATTTCCAGCAAAATCTGATTTCTTTCTACCCAACAACTACACCCTGATCACAGGAATAAACCACATCTGAGCACCATTTCCACACTCCTGGAAAGTGCTCACCTGTTTAAGATGAAGAATAGAGTACAAAAAGCTTATGGCAGACTAGGTCACCATTTGTTTAAAGAGTTATACTCCTTCTTTTGTTAATTGTATCTTATTCCTCTTTTTCATATCCCTCTGCATCACTCTGTACATCTTTGCACTCTTAAATGTTTGAAGGCAGTTTTGTAACTCTGTGGTTGTTCAAACTACAAGTAGTTAAAGTTTCCAAATGTTCTCCATAAACACATCCTTCCTCAGGCCCCTTATCCTTTATATCACTCATCACTGGTTTCTTGGAGTCAGTCTGACACTGATGTCTGAAGGATTGGATTTTGCTTTCCTTCTACATCTGGTTAGAACAAGAATAATCCCACTGGAGCCATTGGAATCATTCTAAGTGAAAAAAAAAGAAAAACCAACCTGATCAAACCAGCAGATTCATATGAAGAGCCACTATTCAGTCCAGGTAGGCTGAGCTGAAGACTGAACATACAACCTTTGAATCTAAATATCTCATTCTGGGAGGAGACCACAATTTTGAAGGCCTGAATCTCCTCTAACTGCTTCCTCACATCAAGCCCTTGTTCAAGGAAATTTGTACACTTTGATGCTGGGTTTAGCAAACAAATGTAGCAAACATGAAAGAAGAGTTTTGAAAAATAACAAAAAAAAAGAAAAAAAGCCCAATATCAATAGACAGAATGAAAAACAGAAATGTCAAGTATTAATTGCTGAACAGACGTGAGGAATGTTAAGGGAAACTGTTTGGGGATTTATGTTCAAAAAATAAGACAACTTCCCAAACTATTTCCTTTCAAATCTCTCAGCATTTTCCATAAATTCCATGTGCATGTGTGGTGCTCTCTGATAACATACAAATCTGCATGCATAAACTGTTTTGAAATGTTTGTACAGTTTCATCCAAAAATATGACTATATGTTTGTGTTTTAATTGTCAGCAATGGCAGATTAGGCAAGAGCCACATGCATCATGTCATGGGCACTGACTAATTTAGGTGGTACAAGCACAACCTCCCCCCTTTCTGGCTTGGTCTTGATAACAAAGAGAAACCAAATCATCTGAAGGACAAACCTGCAGTAAAGCAGCAGCACAGCCCCTGCTCTCAGTGACCGGGGTGCTGGACCAGACAAACCCCCTGAAACCAATAAAGCCATTTCAGATTCAGACAAGTACAACCAGGAGCAGAAATTTGCTGATTTCCAGGTCAGACGTCAGTGATTTTTGCAACTCTGCAAAAAATTAAGCCTTGGGGGGGGGGGGGGGGGGGGGGGGGGGGGGGGTGTAGATGAGGGAAAGAGGGACTGACACTTTGCCTCAATCAGTGTTGTTTGAAATGTCTTTCATTTATTAACATTCTTGCTGAAGCCAAACTTTAGTTCCACTCTATCAGGAATATAATGCAGCTGCATTTTCTGGATGGGAACACCACCAAAAATATGTTAACTGTACAGTTGACAGCTATGTCTTGTTTACTCTCATGCGTAAAAACCACACGGAAATGATCCTCGCAGGAAATTTTTATCTGTAGGCAAATAGAAATAGAAACAATAGGAGAGACTGGAATGGGATGCTTGCTGAGAAATGGGGTGGGAGAGCTGTGCTGCCTTCTCCCCAGTGAGCATCTTGTTCCAGCCTGCCTGGACTGGCAGGAGCTTTGTTTTGCCCAGGGTTTGTCTGACAAACTCTCCTTGATTGCCTCAAATAGAGATCCAGCCAGGGCTGCTGTGGTGCAGCAATAGCATTTGCAGGGAAGATGCATCCATCACCTCAATGCTTTCTAGGACATTTCTAGTCTAGGACATTCCTCTTGGAGATGCAGTTTTCCTGAAGCTTGTGGATGGCCCTCAGCCCATGCAGCCACAGCACCACAATGGCTCAGCCATGGTTTTATTCCTGATGGGGGATGAGCTGCCCGTGGGGGAAACCCTGAGCTCAGTGGGGACTCCTTGGCCCTGCAGTTGCTCAAATGCTCATCAGACCTTATCCTGGTGTTGTGCCCATGGCCTCATCCATGCACTGTTGGGGTGGCTGGGTGTGCAGGGCAAGGCTGGGGGAGAGGGCTCTCACACCAGGAGGACAAACCTTGATGGACCTGAGGAGCTCTGCCCGCTTGTCCACAACCCAAGGAGGATGGATACAAAATCCTCCATGGTGTGATCTACAAGGCACTACATGGGGAGCACCTGGCCCACCCTCCCCAGTCACAGGTAGGGTTAAATATTAAGCACACCAAGTCTGCTCAAGCCTGGCTGCCCATTGGGCTGGGCAGCAGCTCCCTCAGCCATCCCCAGCAAAGGGAAGAGCAGAGAGCACACTAAGGAGCCTTGGAAATATGCAGGGAGCTGCCAACATTTGCTGCCAAACACTTTTATCTTTCGACAAAGATAAATCTGTTGCTTACTTAACCCAGCCTTTATGAAACTCACAGCTCTGGGTTTCCAAAATAACAGGAGCAGAGTAGGGCTGGCTGGTGTCCTGGTGAGCAGCAGATGTACACAGGGCAGTGAGAAGGTGACAACGTATCTCATGAGAAAAATGGCTGAATAGTAAATCATATATGATAGAAATAAATAAAAACTTAACCTCCATGGGCCAGAGGACTCATCTTCTCGTGCTTCTGTAAAGTGCAGGTATCTTTTTACTTAAGAGAGATATTAAGATTTAGTATTAATAATGAAGAACAAAAAAATCTGCTACTCAAAAAGAATAATGAACATGAAAATCTTGCATAGCAAGGCAGATGCAATTCAATAGTGAGACAGCAAAAGGTAACATAAATCCATAAAAGGATGTCCTCAGCTGTCACACAGTTTGTCACCCAAGGCCAGAGAGAAGAGAGATGTTGGGACACAAGGCACAGCACCCACTGCAGTGCTGGGTCTGAACTCCGAGTTCTGCTCATGGGGGTGCTTTTATCCATGTTCTACACAACTGTAAATTCTGACAGATTAATGTCATCCCAGGGTTTGGATGTGGAGCTTTGCTGGGGCTTTGGGGCCTGCCTCCTCCATGAGGTCCTACATCTGACTGACCAGGCATTACCCCTTTGCCAGAGCTTTTGTCAAATCTCAGGCTCCTGCAAAAATGAGCAGGACTCCACTCTCATTTTCAGATAATTTGCTTCATTTTCACAGGGATATGTGCTGCAAAACCACTACAAATACTGGGAATAGAAACTCCCCTTCTACCTGTAAATCTCACTGGTCCCAGGAAATACTAATTTTCTTTTAATACTACAGTTATTATGTGGCAAGAATATAGCCCCTTACTCCGCCAGTCATGACCCAGGCTGAACCTGTTTGGCCTGTGTTATTGTGCTAGTGTAATTCAGTGGAAAAGAGATTGGATTAAACAGGCAGCTCTGGAGGAGTAAATAAAAGGAACATGCTTTAAAGAGTAAATAGACAAGTCTGGGTATAATGGAATAACTCCTGGTCATGCTAAATCAAAGAGAAAATAATGCCCTCACTAAAATCTGCACATGGGTGTTTGTCTCTGCAAGAAACAGAACCAACAAAACTCAGAGGGGAGCAGAGGATGCTCTGGGGCTAGCCACAAATCCACACTAGAAACAGTACCCAAAAAAAGGAAGTCTAAAAGAAAGAGGGGAAAAAAAGAAAAAAGAAGAGGCAAGTTCCCTGTAGCATCCAAGCTTATGCTGGGAAAGAAACCACACAATTTCAGAATGATCTGCACAAGTTTCCCAAGATGAGTGTACAGAAAGCTGGGTTACCTCCAGGTATTTTCTCACTGATTCTCGATTAAATTTGTTTAGCAGCAGAAATATTATTTTCTTTCCTCACTGCCAGCCCTGCAGCTCAACCTGGAGTGGCACATTGAGTTCTCAACTTCACCTTCCCTTTTCCTTTCACACTTCTCTAGCAAAGCCAGGAGCATATTTGATGTTTGAAGGCAGTAAGGGGATTTTCCTAGCACAGGGAATCCCACAGGAATAGCCAATAGCTTCTATCCAAGCCAGCAGCACAATGTCCTGAGGCAGGAAAGAGGCCTGGGAGGAGTCAATACTCCCTGGCAGCCTGAGCATGAAGATTCCAACTTAGGGAATGGTGAGCTGGCATCATCAATCAGCTCAGCTGTAAAGCCAGTTGATTTGCCTTCCTTCACAGGCAGTTTTACCCCCAGCAAAAAGTTGAGAAGCTGCTGATATAAAGCTCACTGCATTCTCCCCCTGCTCACCAGGAATTTGTACTCCATAAGCACTTCAAGAGAAATAGGGCACTCGCCTCCCCAGGACCAAAATAACAAAAAACATTTGTTTGCAAGCCAGTGGCTGATTCTGGCTGTGTTCACTCCTGTATAATCCATGGTGGATCCTGGTCTGTCTCCAGCCCTGGGTTGTCTTGCAGAGAGCAGGGGAAAAAAATTTCAAAATCAACTCTTATGCTGCTCATATGAGCACTAAATATTCAAGTGGGGTAAAGCACATGTGGAGTCGCATTTCAGAGCTGACATCCACATTTTCATGCAGTGGCATCAGAAAAAAGCACATTGTGCATGACCCGGGGACATTTGTTTCCCATCAGCTGCAGAGGAAATTCTCAGCACTTTAAAGGTGTGAGGGTCCTTCCCATGGGAAAATGGCACAGAGAATCTGATAGCCAAAAATGGAGTTCTCTTCCTCATTTCTACAGTGACTTTGATGGCAGGGCTTTAATGAAGAGTTTTGACAATATGCAACATTTCTATATGTTGCCTTAACTTTATGGATGTATTGCCTCTCCTCAGCTAACAAGGGAATAGGGATCATCATTCCAGCTGAAAGACATACAAGTGCAGGAAGGCTAAAAATACATAATTTTATGCAGGCATTTTTCTAACCAGGCCCTAAATGTCTTCTTCATAAATCATTTTCTATTATGAAAAGGGTAAGAACTCAGAGTCCTGATGTGGCCATAAATTGAGATACCTACACTACAGACACAACCACCCCTACTTGAGCATAGCACTTAGAGTGAATAAATAGAGAGAAGGAATTCCACATATTGTACAGTTGTACAGTGCAAAAGAATTCTTCAAGGAATACAACATCCTGAGCCTATGACAAGGAAATCCAGACCAGGCATTAGGGAAAAAGTGAATGCATTTCAAGGCCGGGCAGAATTAGCAGGATGATCAATCTGAATTATCTGAGATGCCTAAACTCAGCCATGTTTTTCAACAAAGTGGAGTAAGTGTGACTCTGTTGTGTGATCCAGCACCAAGGTGAGGGACTTGGGTTATGGACATCAAAGTCATCTGCATTAAAGGGTCCTCAGGGCAGCAGTTCAGAAAAGATTCAAAAGCAGAGATATGATTAAAACTGCAGCTCAGCATTTCCAAATCACTGACCATGACTCCTGAGGGGAAGAGCCATGCCAGTGGTGTGCTCTGGCAGGACACTCAGCTCTGTGATCCCCTGTGCATGGGGCAGGTGGGCATTAGTGCAAGGAGTGGCCCACCAGAGCTTCTGCTTTCACCAGCTAAAAGTTCCTTACAACCAGTCCTAGAGTGACTCTTTGCTTTCACCTGGCCAAGATTTACTCCCAAAGTGTGTTTTCCCAGTGAAGTTGCAGGGAACACTCCTGTTGACACCATCTCCAAGCAGCACACAAGCTGTGCCTCATGAGAAGCCTTCTGGAAGGTATTTCTTCAAGATGAGCTTGAGGAAATTTGGGTGCAGGAAGCAGGGCTGCATGGCTTGGAACTCAGGAGTCCAGAAAAAGAGCAACACCTTCAGCCCAGACACAAAGCTTTGTCTGTGAAAAATGGCTTGTCAAGAGAATATAGAACAGGAGAGCATTTGGGATGGTGTCTGTAAGAAGAAAAGAAGAAGACTCTTCTGTCTGAGTAGAGAAACATTATTGCTAGCACTTGTATCCTTGTAGATTTACTTTTCTTTAACATAAATCCATTCTCTTCTGGAGATACAGCCCAAGAAGTTTAGTCTGGCATGTGCAAGAACATCTTGGTTATTATTAGCTATTAGCTATTATTTTTGCACAGTTCTCAGAGGTGTACTGCAACTTAATAGTTAAAACATATTTATTGGATCTGAATAAAGCCTTCTGGGCCACTGAGAAGTGACAAAACTCAAAGTGTTAGCTCAGTGCCATTTCTGACAAGTCCCTTTGAAGGCAGAATTGCAGTTGATTATAGTAATGAATTTGGTAGCTCTTTTCCAGCTCTTTTCCTCTCACTGCCACTTCAGATGTCAATCACATGCAGGCTCCTGATTTACAGCAGTTCATGCCATCACTCTTGTGAGCTGGAAGTGAGAATGCCTGTGTGAAGCCCCAGATGCCACCAGGGAGTGCAGGACACATGGTGTGAAAGGTGTAGGTGTAGGGCAAGTGGCTGACACCATAGTCCCCTAACAAGCACAGTGTGCACAAAGAGCAAACTGAGCACACGGGCTGAGGGTGACAAACTGTTGGTCAGGGATGAGCTGCAGCCCCAGAATTCATCTCTGAGTCCAAGTCTCTTGCACAGCTCAGGAGCACTTGGGCCTGGAGTTGTCATTGGGCCTGTTGGAGACAGTCTCACAGAGACTCTGTGGGACACAATGGTTTCTAGTGCCTGATCCAAATACCTACATGAGCACAAGGCACTCCCAGCATCTTCCTCTTCCCCTCCCACTGTCCTGACATGTCCTCAGTAACTCACTCCAGTTTGTATTGTGTTTAGAGAAGCTTTGCAGGTATTTCCCAGCTTTGCTGGGAATTTATTTTTTCATCCCAGTTTGTCCTGAAGGTGGCCTAGGAAATGACATGTTATTCTAGGCTATGAGGAACTACCCATGGCTAAACATTCCCCTTCCTCATTATGGCATTAAGACAAAAGAGAAAAGGAGAAATAAATGCCTCTGAGTCTCAGTTATGGGTGAGCAACAGAGGGGTGGTTTATTCCCCTGCTGCTGAACTCTCCTTGTGGTGCAGGGACACCCGTCTGAGCTCCATCAGAGGCAGTGTGCCACCCCTTTGCTCCTCACATCCGATGCCGTGGGAACTGAGTTATGTGATTTCCAAGGCCACAACAAAAGTTATTAGCAAGATCCCACGTGGGAATAAGACCTCTGAGACCCAGAAGGGCTGGTAAGCAAAAGGAAAAACAGGTTAGAAGCTCTGCAGAGGGTCTTCCACATATGCTAAGATGAGTATTGATGATCATTGGAAGGCTGATGTGGCTCAGTGCAGACTGTGCAGGCACGTCTCCATTGTGCTCCCAGTGTGTTCCAGAGCCACCTCAATTCCTGTCAATGTCTCATTATCCCTCCCTTCCCTTCATAGCTAAAGGAAACATTGAAAATGCCAAGATTTACTTTTGTTTATTCTTTCTTTATCCATCTCTCCATCTTAGTTAGTAAGTGCTGCACAGCCTCTGTTCTGCCATGTACAGCAGTAGTTTGTGAATAATAAATAACAATGATATGCTTTCAGCCAGAAAATAAACCCCATATGTGTCCTCAAGTATCTCTTTTCTCTTGAAGTATTCATGCAAACATTGGTTCCAGAGACTGTTATAATCCTGTTTACTTGTCAATGCTTGGAGTGAGCATGTAATTACAGTTCCACTGTAAGATACTTAACATGTAATTCAATGGCAAAGAGCTGCTACATTATTATAGTCTTCTAAGTTTGGATCTATGCCCTGAAATCTAAATTAGTCCCAACAATTTCTGTTCAGAGGAGGATAATTTAATGCAAATATTATCAAGCACACCAAAAAGCAAATTTCACCAACACAAGAAAAAATGCTAGCAAGTAATTTTTAAATTTTTTAAGCTTGTTTTGCCACCACAGTTTTCTTGGACTTGAATCTCACTAGATAGGCAAAGGGTTTGTGTTTGAGTATGATATCAAAGTGAAATTAAAGGTATCAGTGGCAATCAGACCCCTTGGGAATCAGTTCTGTCCTTGAAGACAGACACAAAACCTCTGGCACACGTCTCTTATGGTGATGCCAAAGTGCAACTTTGATGTCAGTCCTGAGCTAAAAGAAAAGGAAATACAGGAAATTATAGGCATGTCTAGCCTTTACTCACTCATTCACCCTGGTGTAGCTGTCTCTAGGATCAGCCATTATGATATTGCCTGTCAGACCATCATCATCAACTGCACTAATTGGGCCCTGCCTTTAAAATAATCCATCCTCAGCACCACAACACTTCGCACTCCTACAGGCCTGTTCATTCAAGACTCTCCCAGGGCTTTACATGTCTCAACTGCTCAAGCAATGCAGTGTGCCCAAGAATTTGGTCAGAGGCACGAGAGGGATAGCTGTCTTTGCCACAAGACAGTTACACATTTGCCTATGGCCATTCGAGGAACAGAGGGAGGACTCCAGCTCCTGGCTGCACTCCTTTTCTGCATGCCCAGCCCCAGGTTTTGTTATGAGCCTCAGTTTCCCATTTCTAAAAGGAACTTCAGTCTTTCAGCCTTTCCTTGGGCATTCTGACACATGGGACAACTCAAGAGCAAGTGAGTTATCCATGGCTATGGATTTGCCTGGGTGTCCTTCACCACCTTTCAGCAAGGTTGCCCTTCCCAAGCCACTCCCTGGCTCCTGAAACTCATTGCCAGCCCTTTCAGTACGAAAGTAAGGCAGGCAGTTTTGTTCCAAGGCATAGAGGCCACAGCTAGGCTGGGAATCCACGGGAGTTGTGCGACCGCGGGCAGAAAGTCCCTGAAGCTCAGAGGAAGGAGAGGAATGTGGCCCCAGAGCACCTGGGACCCCAGGCTGCCAGCAAGGCCAGGTGTGCAGCACAGCAGCAGGGGGACCACGGGCCACGAGCCGGCGCTGACAGCCCAGGGTCCCTGATACATCAACTCCTGGGGTCTCGCATGCATCTGCTGGAGGGTTTGAGATTTGCTGTGGGGATCAGTGAGCAGCTGGACTGCTGGCTCTCCAGCATGCCTGCCAGGTTCAGGCAAGCTGGAGGGGGTGTAACCCCATGGAAATCATGCAGGCACGTGGATGAATGTGCAATGTCCTCACCCCTGCATGCACAGAAAAACATGGGGAGAGGGAAGAGGTGAGTGTAGCGCTAGCCTGGATGCATCCCTGGATGCAGAAGCACAAGAAGACCCCAGGAAGAGAGATGAGTGACCAGCAACACAGAAACCACCACCTGAGAGCCACCACATGCCCCTTGGAAAATATCTGGCCATTTAGTTCTCCTCTTAGCAACTCTCCACATTTTTATTTAGAGCTTGCTCGCTGGGTGCAGGTTCATACAGCAGTTACATTGTGCCATCTTCTGGCTAAAGGCTGAGGACTCCCTCTCCAGGAGTCCTGCTTTCCTCAGCACGCAGGGAAAGGTGTTTTCTTATGCCTTCAAGAAGTGACATCTGGAGATGTCGAGGCAACTCGGCTGCTGTGGTGTATCATCATCTGCAGAAATGAACCATAAGCCCAAGGTGTTTGTGAGGATCACAGGGACGTAGGAGCTGCCAAACACAGCCCTGGTCTGCCAAGCCTGATGTTCTTGCCTCCAGGAGAAATAACGTTTAAGCATATCTTTTCAGTGAGACACTGGGATATCCTCATACCCATTTGGCTGGCTGTGCACTTGTGAACCACCTGCCGATGATGAGCAAACCCACAGGAAAGTTAAAAAGAAAGTAGACTCAGCAGGGTCCTCAGAGACAAAACATGTTTATCTCACTAGTAAGGGAGTTCATAAATATCCATAAATCCATGAGGGCACATGTTCAGAGCTGCTGCCAGTTACTTATGTGGATCATGAATATGGGGAACTGGATGTTCCCAACCCAACCTTTGGTGCAGAAAAATGAAGATACAGAACTGCAGAGGGATATATGATCTTGGAAAGAGAGCTCTTCATGGAGAAATAACTGGTCTGAATGTGCAAGACTAGACTCAATGCAAAAAAAAATGAACTGACAAATCCTCTTATTTTTGCAGCAGCACAATTTATAATATAAGTTTTAAAACATGGCTCCTGAAAGAGGAGCAGTTTCCAATACCGCCACATCACACCCAACTCTGACCTCATTTGCACCAACACAGCTCACTCGATTTCAACAGCAGCATTTCTCCACCTACCAGGATCATTTTGCAGAAGTAGGTGTGCAGGATGATGAGTTCAAAAGGAGCTAATTAGGCACATAGACAGAAACAAATTAGAAACAAAGTCTTCACTAAATACTGGTTAAGCAAACACAGCTTCAGGGAAGATCCGTGCTAAGGATCGTCATCAGCAGTACCAGTGTGAACTGGATGAATTAGGTGCACAGCAGTCCCCACCAAAAAGCTGGCACATAATGATGTTGCTACAGGAAACAGTATAAAAGGATGAAATCACCTCCTGTTCCAAGAAAGGGAAATAGCCACTGTGTTTCAGACACTGCAGAGCATGGGACGTGAAAGACCTGTGGCTGTGTTTGCCATCCTAGTAATTTTTTTTTTTTCTGTAATGATCTCTGTAAATATGTTTAGTCTCAAAATGTCTTTTTATAGTGTTCTGAAATTTGAAGTAAATCAGGGTCTGAAAGCAGTCTGATGATGTTACACACAGGTATCAGCCAGTGTCAAGGCACTGTTTTGCTGTTAGCTTAACTGACGCTGGAGAAGCAGACAGAGGTTTTTACAAGATTTACGTGACATCAGCCTGGTCTGCCCACCTGTAATCTGCCTACACTTCCTAACATGCCGAGTATCTCCTTGCACAAGTCTGTCATCAGGAGGAGATATGGGAAATTGTCCAGATTTTGGAGTAATTCGGTCAGTCTGTGCCTCAGTGATTTGGCTCACGAGCAATGAGAGCTTGGATTGCACCGTGCTGCAGCCTGGCCATGCATGAGGCCTCTGGGCATTGCATGCAGAGCAGGAAAATGCTTTCTGAGGCTCAGCTCACACTTGCATCCAGATCAACAACAGCACAAGAAGGATTTGGGGTCTGAAGTTGGATGCTTGGTGGATACAAATGAGAAATTAAGCATATAACCATATCCCAGCAAGGAGCTTTGAGCTTTGCTAGTGTCTGACCACTGCTGTTATCCAGTCATCTCCCAAGAATAAGTCCCTCCCTACTCATTGCATCCTTGCTTGAACACATTGGTAGTAAAATAAGAAGTGTTTTATCTTCCTGCAAGCGTACCAAATATCAGTCCCCCTTAAGTATCAGCTTTTAAACCCTGCAGCATTTTTTTTTGATCATTTCTATGCCTACATTTCTGTGATTGCCTAGGCTAAGACTGACTCAAATATTCCATATGGTGTCAGGGCTGTGGGCTTCTGAAATCAGCAATTTAAACATGTAATTATTCTGTTATTTACTGCAACTTTCAAGCTTTCTTTAAACTGTTTTTTTTTGGGGGGGGGTGGGGTTGGTTTTTTTTTTTCCACTGAATCCACTTATTGCGTTGTTGTTCCTTCATTGCTGCAACAGTTTTCCTCCTCTCCACTCCAGTTTGGCTCTGTCCTCCTACACTTCTGGCATCACAAGCTGACAGTTAAGGTTTTCTGCCAGGTCCTCATCACTGTGCATTTTACAGGGTCCCTTGGCCTCGCTCTCCCTTCCTAAGGCACTATCGCATTTCACCCTGCCTCCATTTGCTGCTCTGATTGAGGCTGGAATTTTTGACCCATCCCTCTCTTTGCCATATTGCTGCTTATCACCTGGAGCATTCCAGCATTCCACCACGGGGGAGTTCACGTCACCAGATCCTCATCTGGTATCCCTGGTGAGGCCCCATTCCCTATCCCCAGGCATTGCAGATGGTGCCCACAGCCCATGGATCTCCCCAGTACTTTCTGGGACCAAGAAAAGAAGCAAGTCCCCAAAGGACCAGGCACTGGCATGGTCTTGAAGACCTGAAATAAGAGTCACCTCAACTGCTGACTCCCTTGGCACCCTACTGTGCCCAGGGGAGCTCATCAACAGCAACAGCTCTCTGCTCTGGAAAATATATAGTCTGAGCAAGGGTATTTTTATCCAGTTTCTAGGATGGGGCAATATCAAATACCCTGATGAATCCCAAGTACATTGTGGGTGCGCTAGATTCACTGCCTCTACCAAATTAGGAAGGCAACTGTACATTGGTTTTGGCATGATTTGGTTTTAAAGTGCCCATGTTGTCTGCTGGCCATCAGACACTTTCCTGCCTGTTGTTGCACAAATTCCTTCAACAGACTGTGAAGTCTGGACACTTCCCCAAAACAAACAAGCTAATTATACAGAAGATGCCAAGACCTGATTTCACCGTCTTCTTAAGGCCAGGTGCCATATTTGTTTGCTGCCAGTCTTCAGATGTCTTTGACCTGGAGGTTCACTAACTTAATTTTTTCTGGCAGTTCTTTTCTCATTAGATGCGTGATCCTTTCATGTTGTCCAATTCCCACTAGCATCAGAGAGAATTTTGACTGATCTAGGGCAAGAGAGCACAGTCCTAGCTTTTTTTAGCTCCCCTAGGTGCATTACATCTCTTGATTTATGTGAGAAATGGTTACTTTGCCTTGGTGGAGAAACAAAAACACCCAAGTGCAAAACGACAAGGCGACTGAAGACACAATGGTCATGTCATTCCTGAAATGTTCGTCTCACTTCAGAAACAACACTCTGCACTCAGACCAAATGATAAGTGGGGACACAGAATAAGCCAAAATAAACCTCCTTATCTTAAAAAAAAATTCAGCTTCCTAAAGCCAACCTGAATCTGATCTGTGTGAGCAACAAGAGAAAGTACAAGAATGCCGAGATATTTCTTAAAATAATATTACCATAGGACCCAACAAAATGTAAACTCTGCTCACAGAACAAAAGTTATTTGCAATTAACACTGACATGATGCCCATGAGAGGTGAGGCAGAGAGCAGAGCACTCACTTCTACATCTTGCACTTTTAATTTACAAACATAGGCAACGATCCTGTTGGGAGATACCCTGGCTGCACATCAAACACCAAGTGGTTCTCATTGTCTCTGAACTTCCCTTTAAAAGCAATGGGACTCCTCCCAGCACGTAAGGAGGCTTTGGTTGAAATCTGTGTATTAGACTGAATTCACCAACTCCACTTAGGCAAGAAGGATGACTCCCAGTGTGTGGCACTGGTTAAGGGGTTTCATTTCAAGCCCTGGCCCTGTGATAAAATGCTTGGGTTGAATTAAAATTTTTAGAAGTGACTCTTGAGATATTCTTTGTGAATGATTATAAATCCCTCTTGGACACTATGTCAAGCCCTCAGGTGGTCTAAAGAGGCATATCACAGAGAACTCAGTAGTGTCACTGAATGTATGGCAGGGAAGATGTCCCTCACCATGCCTTGAAATCATTCCTCCTTGCTCCCCTGATCCAGCATCACGGATGTGTCAGCCAGAGAAATTTGTCTTCCTTGCACAGTGCAAACCCCTCCAGCATCTGACATAAGTGTCTGTCCCAACCCACCTCCCCACCTACAGCACATGGATCAGCCCTGGGCTGGGACATCTCTTCCTCTCTCCTGCCTTGCTAGGAATCATCACTTAAGATCTGCTTATCTTGCCTGTTGTGCAGTTTTCTTTCCTTTATGCACAAAATATAAATGTAAGGGGGCACCCACATACATGTTTAGGTGCTTGTACACCAGACTGCTATATCTGTCTCTTTTAGTTAACGCAACCTGTCAGGAAAAAGAAAAGGAAGCAAAAGATGTCATGTCACGAAAATGTTATTATCCACATGGTGCTGGTAGTTGTCAAACTGACACCTCTGTATGGTAGACACAGGGATCCAATTGTGCCCAATGGGATGAGAGTCCAGTGCAGTCCCACAGGAGTCAAGTCCATCAATGAGCTCAGACCAAGAAAATTCTGTTGCTTTGCCAAATATTTTGCAGAGAGAGAAGATTTTCTCCTGGGACACTGTTTCCCAGCAGGACAGAGGTGAAATGGGACTTAAGTTGTGCCCCTAAAGCCCATGTCCAACTTGTATCCCTGCTGGAGGAAGTCCAGCTTCACAATCAAACCATCCATTGGGGCAGGGCACTAATGAAGCAGAGCATCCTCAGGGAAAGGCTGTTTGTCCTTTTCTGCCTGGCAGAGAATCTCTCAGCACAGTTTCAATCACACAACAACTCGGCAGCAATGTGGACTGAATTGTTGCTCCTCAGGGGTCTGTCTGCCAAGAAAACTGAGGAATGACTCATGTAGTGGCATTCAGAGTGAGGGGAAGGAAGGACCCAGAGGTGAAAAGCACAGAGGTTGAATTTCCATGGGAGGACAGGTCAGTCTCACACACGATGCAGGAAAATGCCCTTGCAGTGCAGCAGGGTGATGGAGCAGAGCAGTGGGTGGTGGAGAAATGCATCCTTCTCTTAAGGCAGAGACAGCATTACCATGAAGAGGCAAGTGGTACACACCTAAACCACCATGAACCAGGATATCCAGAGGGTATGGATGGTTCAAAGCTGAACCAGATCATTGGAAAGTAGACTGGTGGCAACCTGAAGTGGAGACTGGAGATTTTTGTTGAATTTCTTCCTAAATTACAGGAAAGACTCAGTGGGAACATCCAAGGAATGGGCCAAGATGGGCTTTCCTCAGTCAGAGGTGGAAAATTCATTAGACCCATGTCATGTTGGCTCCACTGTGACCCGTGCAATATCTGTGTTGGAGAGAACCAGATGTGCTCCAGTGATATTTCTGGGAGATGCACTCAATGAGCCCTTTAAAACAGGCTGCACAAGGGGGAGAATACATTCCCTTTGCTTCCAGAAACATTTGCTTTACATCCATTACTTTACCCATAATAACTCTCCCCCCAACCATTTACAGAGCCCATGTGGCCCATCTTTCGCATTTCTTGCTGCTTTTACAAATCACATGTAAAAAAACTGTGCCTTCTTTCACATGCACTGTTCAAAGGAGAGAGTCAAGCAAGGGAATATGGAAAACTGTTATAAATCCTGTTATAAAACCAGTTATAAAACCAGTGGCTCCTTGTTACATCCCTGTCCTCTGTTTTCTTGTATGTCTTTGACTATTAAAGTCCCTCCCTGCTTACATACCACCCTCCTCCAACCCAGGCTAGGCATCTCACAGGAGGCAATGGCACCTTGAGGGCCAGGCAGGGCCATGTCTATTTTACAGAAAAATGGGCAAATTGTGGAGAAATCATTCCCAAAGAGGCAGTTTTGCCTTGAAACTTACATGGAATACATGGCTGTGCTTATGGGACACCTGACACTGCCAAAATGAAATTGGAGTGGGAAAATAAACCGACCCCCACCCCTCAGCTTGCTGCCAGGACCAAGCGTGTCCAACTGCTACATTGGAGAAACCCCACCAGCTATGGAAAACTGGGTCAGGCTGCGGCTCTCTCATTGCTGGTGGGCATCAGGAAAATCTAGAGGGGCAGGTTCCAGGGGTGAGTGGCAGCCAAGCACAGCCCCCTCTGAGTGCAGGGCTGTGGTGCAGAGGTTGGTGCTGGCTCCTGGACTCACTAAATCAAGGATGGGGTTTGCTTTTGGCAGGGAGTGGAGGGGTTGCTGGGCCATGGCGTCATGGCCAGCTGCTGAGATGATGTCTGGGCCCAGGCACTGATTAGAAGCTGTCCCAGACAGAGCAGGGTGAGGGCAGGGGGGGAGAGTGAGTGATGGATTAACCCCTTTTGAGTCACACTCTTTATGAAGAGTGGGTTACTTTCTGCTCCCACACTGAGTTACGCTAACAGGCATAGCTGAGACAGGGCCTGAGTGAGATTTATTTATCTTGAATCCCTTTAAACATTTCAACACCCTATGGCTGTGCACCCAGCAAGCCTGTGAAACCACATGCCTCAAAGTTCCTACCCTCTCCCTGCTATTCCATCCTGGCTGTTTCATTCCCCCCTTGCTGCAAGCCAAATTCCTTGTCAAAATTAAAACTTAAGGCATAGGAGGCATGCACTTGGCTTTCCCCTGTGCCCACCTGGTAGGGTCTGGTCCTGCCTGGGGGTGGTGGGACCTCTCATCAGCACATAATCACTGCTAAAAGACCCCATGGCCTCCTCTTCTTTTCGAAGTCCAAGGCAATATGGATACTGGGGAACAGCACAGCATGGGACATTTTTTGAAATGGTGTTAACTTTGGAGGGCCTCATGCTGCACACTGGGTGTGCCTTGGGAAGAGCTCCTACATCTGCAATCCATCACCCACAGGCCTGGCCAAAGAGGCTATACAGCCCATTTTTTAACTTTGCCATCCTCTGACTAAAGAAACACAGTGGGAATGGTTTATGGGCTGGCACTGAATGGCACAGGAGCCCCAGCACCCTTGTTTCCATCCAGCGCCTTTGTTTGAAGGATGCACAGGAGCCATCTGTACTCCCTGTGGGAACAGGGGCCTGTTAGATATGCATAAACTGCTCCATCCACTTCAGTGAGTTGCAAAAATTGAAAAGGACAGCAGTTTTTGTAAAGATTTTTTTTTTTTTTTTGGCAAAATTAACAACCAAAGAACGAAGAGTTGCCCTATTCTTGCAGTTAACTGAACTGATTCTTCTTGCTTTGAACCTGAACATGAGGTTCAGCCCTACTATTCTAAACTGTCTAAACATCTTCCCCTCATCTCCAGAAACATGACATTCACTACCCACCAGGGCAAGGATTCCTTGGGAGCAGAGGTGAACATTTCAGGCTTTTTCCTCCCAAGCATCCTCAGTACCTTCACCAGACTCTCCTGCCACACCAGCTGGTAAATTCTGTGCTTTGCTATCTTGTTGTTTCTACCATTTTAACATTCTAACACCATTTACAACAATTTCATCCAAAGATTGCAAAGTGCTTTACAAGGTTTAGTAATTAAGCCACTGAAGTATTATTACATCTCTCTTATGGAGGAGAAAGTCAAGCAAAGATGTTAAATGAGTTGCCAACGTAATATGAGTCAGTAGCTAAGTTGGGAAAAGAACCCAGGAGTCCTGACTCTTAACCCATGGCTGTAAACCATTTTTCTCTATAAAACAGAAATTAAGCAAGCAGAAGGGTGGCAGCACAGCTTTTCCTTTTATTTGAGCTGCCTTACAATTAGGACAGCAATAGAAATTCTTAATCTTGAAACTTGGAACATTTGTTTGAAATTAACTGTGTGGATATTTTGAGGCACTTGCTGCCTTTTGAAGTTCTCACATCATGGTCGTATTTGAAGAAACTACAGTGACAGCACGAGTTATGGGCTTGTTGCAGGAATGAGTGCTGTGTTATCTGGGAAGTGAGAGCAGATCATTGAAACATCACTTCCAAACAGTCTGACAAATTTATGACATATTCCTTCTAACTAAAGGCACAAAATTCACCAGAACAAGTTACTGTTTGTTCTCCCTATTACTAAAGAGGAAAAGAAGGGAACATAAAGGTGAATTCTCTAACAAAAAAGGACTCTTCAGCCAGCCCAGCCAGAGGAACTGCTCCAAGTCTAAAGATAAACACGGTGATAGCAAGGGCATTTCCACAAGGAGGCCAAAGAATTCTAAAGAGGAAGGAGTAACTGGGACCCCAATGAGCCATTTGCCTGTATCCTGCTGTCCATAAGTTTTATAAATTATGGGAGAAAAAATGCTGTGTGTAACTGAAAGCTGCCCCTAGACACCAATAATTTGTCTGACCTGCATTTAGACAACCAATCCGCTCAGCTCTAACTACCCTTGGCAGCCTCGTGCCGGTCGTATTTTTACATGGATGAACTGTTCTTCAACAATTTCCTCCAGTGTGCTCACAGCACAAACAGGCTTTTCTTTGCAAGCAGGTATGTGTGCCTTCTTTTTCCAGTTATTTCTTTTCTCACACACATGATTCATGTGGCCATTTGAGAAGAAAAAACACCCAGCCCCCATACTCTTTCCTCCTAACAAGCTACAAGCCCTGCTGCAGTTTTATGGGACAGGGATAGAGGTTTGCTTAGGTTTGGACTCTCCTGGTTTAGGAGACAACAGCATCACATTTTTCTTCCATTTCTCCAAGTCCTATTTCTATCTTTCCCTAACATTTGCCCACAGTATCATGGTTTATTACTTGAGAAACTTACAATCATGAGAGCCAGCACTTACCATTTCAAAATTCCCATTGCTTTCTGGGGGGATTCTGAGGCTGAATTAGACATCCAGAAAAAAAATCACAGTGAAGAAGGAGAGATAACTAGGAGAGCTGTGCCATCACCTCTTTAAATCCAGAGCTTTGGTCCTATGTGTTTGTTCCTCATGGCCAAACCTTTAGTCCCTTGGGTCTATGAAACAGAAGATGTGGTGGGAAAAGCATAAAAGAAAGAAAGCAGGTGGTAAGGGCATTTTCAGACACACATAGATATATAAATAATATATATATATATATTTGCTTTTTCTGTGAAGGAATCCGTCATAAGCACCAAATGCCCCATGACCTCAGGGTGTAAACGCAGGATTTAGGGCCTTGTAGGAACGTGCCCTTGCTCTTTATTTAACACCAAGTGGGATTGTGCTTGTATGAAACCAACACATCCAGTGGTTTCCCGCAGACATTTTGATGATGGATTGCTGGCATCACTTGTTTTCTTTTGAAGGCAATTCATTTATCAGAGACAATTACTCAACTGATAAGTTCAGTGTGTTCAGCTGCTTGTGGCTACATAGCAGCTACAGGCCAATAAATATGAGCTGCAATTAGCTTGATTAATGATTTCAGATCACTAAACTGCAGCTTTGTTTAAGATAAGGCTCTAGGAAGCTTTTCTGCTGAATCTGGCAAGTTTACTGGCATTGGTGACACTACCTTCATTGTAACCACCCCAAGCCCAGCAGCTCCTTCAGTCTGACTTGATGATAAAGAGAGTTCCTGTCCTCGGGACCTCTGAAGAGCTCAGCAGGTGTTTGGTGGGTGAAGTACAGAGACAGGGAGCCCCCTCCCATCTGCCACATTGCCAAGTGCTAAGGAAATTGTTTCCAAATGTCCCTTAATCTATAAGTTTAATCCCTCCCCCACCCCAGCCTCCTGTTTTACTCCTCTGGGCTGCTGACCTTCACCTCTTCTGCCATCCTTCAGCCGTTCTGATGCCGAGCCAGCCGTGAGTGTCTTGGAGCATGGAGCAAGGGAAGCAGAGCAAAGCAGAGCAGGTTTTAGAAGCACTCCATTTGCTTTAACTGCTGGTGCTACAGTGGTTCTTGCAGAGCACTGAGTGTGCTGGCAGCAATCCCTTCAGGTGGGGTGGCATTTGCCTTTCATTCATTCTCGGGCTGTAAAGAACACGAGTGTGAGTGCATGTGTGCAGATACGTGCACCTACATGCTGCCCTCTGCTAAAGGAATCAACGTCACTGATTCCTGTGCCACAAGCCCAGACTGGTAAGATTGTGCTGGTGCAGCAGCAATTTCTGTGTTACAGCCTCTGCTAAGCTCCAAGTACAGGCTCCAAGACATGAAATGAGCTGGGATTTACCCCACTCTACCCAGAATGTTTTACACAGACCCAATCCCACCTCTCACTCCTCCCAGCAAAGGCATTTCTGGGCTGAGGAACTTCTGGGCAGAAACCTGTGGAGATTTGATTTCAGTGGTCTAGGAAATGATGCAATTGGCATCTCACTTTGGATGGACATCAGGTGAGATTCAAACCTTCAGACATTCCAGTTATAATGTAGGCATTTGCCTCAACCAGCTCACTCAGAGGTTGGAGGTGGGGTGTCCTCCCTGAATTTAGGGAAGAAACACAAACCATTTGGTGGTAGTAGGAATCTGCTGTTTCTGGGCTCAGGGTAACACCAGGCACAGTGACATGGCTGCAGCCCCAGCCCTTTGTCCAGTTTAGGTGCTAAATTATCTCTGCAGCTCTTTCTTCTCAAGCTGAGAGTCTCAGGTCTCCTTCCAAGGAAGGAATGTTGAGAGAAGGCACCCACCAAGGTCCTGCAAGATCCTGCAGCTGCAGTGTAAGATGTTCATGTGCAGTGCAAGGTTTTGGGTTCAGTTCCCACATCAGGATGGGGAAAAACAGTGCAACTACTGCATTTTGTCTCCACATCTTCAACCTGATCTCTGTGTGGGCACAAAGAGCAAGAAGGAGAGTGAGGGAGCAACCACAGCCATGAGGAGGAGGAAGAGAAATCTCACTTGCTTACTCCATTTTCAGGGCCCTTCACACATTTCACATGACACTTTTAAGGAAAATATGCTGCAGCTGTTAATTTAATGCTCCTCTCATTTCTCAGTTTTACCCTGAGAACCCATTTAAAATATAGCATAAATATTTGGAAGTCAATACCTTTCCCTGGGATATTTCCTTGTGAATGACAGGTATCAGGTATATTTTATTAGCTCAATTGGAATTATTTTCTTCTGTACCAGCAATCCATTTGTTGGCCACAGCCAAACACTGAACTCTTTACCAGATGTCCCCAGGGGCTCAATAAAAGAAAAAAACCAAAACAAACCCATCCTAAACTGTAGGCACACAGGTCTGTGTACTCAGGGACATGGATGGGCTCATCTTTCAGACAAGCCTGAAGCTGGGAAGGATCTAATGAAGCCTCCTGGAGGAGTCCTGGGAACCATCACTCACCTGCTGACCTGAAGGGCTGAGCAAGTACGACCAGAAAAGAGGAGAACAGGAAAGGAGGAATTGTTGATCCAGAGATGTGATAGAGCCCCTGCAATCATCTGACCTTCATTACAGTGAAAAAGGAGATTTGGTGTGATTTTTTGTAACCTATGGCTGCTTGATTACATCACAAAAAGGAAATATGCTGCTCAGAAATGTCACCTGTAGCTTGGGGATTGGTTCAGACGAAATCTCATTAAACTTTCCAACTTTTAGCATGCTTCTTTGTTCTTGGGGTACCAATGTGCCAGCATCATCCCAAGGAAAAGGTTGATAAATTTGAGATCAGTAGACAAGCAGCCTTGAGAAGAAGATGAAATGCTGGGTTAAGGCTTTATGATTCTCAAAACTTTTCAAGATTTCTTATCCCATTTCTGGGGCATTTTCATGGCAATCCTACAGTTTTAACCACATCATCAGGTTTTTTACTGGAATACAGCTCTTTTCCAGTTTATGTTCAGCAGATAAATCCCCTTCAGTAAGGAAAACCCAAAGGTCTGAGATAAATGTGCTCAGAAAGTTGCCAAGAGATGAATAAAGCCAAATCAATATAAATGACACATGGCCATATCCTGGGCTTGGCTGTACCAGGGTAATTTCCAGCTGATCAGTGTTGCTCTCCCTGCTTCAGAACTGCAAAGCTAAATGTGGTCTCTTCATCTGCACACAAACAACATCTATAGCAAGAAGAAGATGGACTAAGGGGGAGGATGAGACAAAAAGAGAAGGAAGGCTTTACCAAGATGAAAGCCAGGACTGCTGACAATCTGGAGAAGACAATTTCTGAGCCAAATTCCACAGCCTGGTTTCTACAAAAACACAAGTTTTGGGACATGTACTATACTCCATCCCTTGCCAGTCCAACCAGGATTTTAGCAGGATGATAAAAACAATCCCCTCTGAGAAGAGAGTTATGCCAACACGTACCTCTCTGGCTGAAGCATAATCAGGATCCAGATGAAATTGCAAAGGTGACTTGATGAGGTACCAAACCAGGTCATTGAGGAGGTCTCAGTCCACAGAGAAGAAGGGCCAGGCCATGGCTTGAGTCCAGGTCACGTTCTCAATGCAACCCACACCAAACCCCCAACTCCAGTGGCAGAGAGGATGGTTTGGCTCAGCATGGAGGGGAACATGGTGTAACAAGAGCAGGGAAGACCCATCTGACCGTGGGCTACATCATACCCACACCGAGAGGAAAATCAGTAGAATGGAAAGGAAGAATCCACCAGAAGCTCTCCCTAAGGAATGCTCTCCTGAAGGAAAGGCTGAAGGGTTGTTAAAGCAGTGGTGAGGGTTTTGCTGTTTTGGCCTGGACTCAGGGAGAGGCCAGACCCCAGAAATATGAAGGTCTAGCCTGTGATTTGGATTTGAAGTACAGAGCATGACAGCTCCAGTCCAGCTCTCCCTCTTTCTTATGAGCCCCCTCTAAGTACTGAAATGCCTCAATGAGGTTTCCCTTGAGCCTTCTCTTTTCCAGGCTGGATACCCCCAGCTCTCTCAGCATCTTCATGGCCTCCTCTGGATTTCCTCCAACCGGTTCACATCCTTCTTGAGGATTCCTGTACTCCAGGTGGGGTCTCACAAGGAAAAGGTGTGGAGAATCACCTCCTTCGACCTGCTGGTCACACTTTTTTCGAAGCAGCCCGGGATGCAGTTGCCTTTCTGGGCCGCATTTCAACAACCGACAGGGAAGCACACAACAGGGTGATAACAAATGTCCACAACTATTTTTCACCAAGCAAGCAAGAGTGGGGGTGGGAGCCTCCCAGTCCCTAGGCTGGGCAGGGGGTGTTTATTTAATCTATCCCACTCTGCCGACCCCCGGATCATTTCCTCCTCCAACAGCTGCAGCCAGGGGGACAGCAGAGCATGGAGACACACAGCTGTCCCTTCCCATCGCCACACACCCCTGTCACGGCTTGCTAGATCTGGCTCTGGGACCAGCTCTCCTCAAACCCCATTCCTCATGAGCTGTTTCCTTTTTTTTTCTTGGCTCAACCACATCAGTTTGGAGAAAAAGAGATGCGGCCACTCCTCGTGAGTTTTGCTTGTTTCACTGCTTTCAGCTAGTAAAGCCTCAGGGCTATGGGAGAAATACACAGCATTTCCAAATTATTTTTTGCATTTAAAATATTCCACATAAATTTATTTCTCCATGGCCAGCACACCAGGTCTGCATGATGGTTTCCAGCACAAGCTGCTCTTGATCTATACTCCCAACATGTGAACAGGAATGATAGTTTCTGCATAATTCAACTGTCATGAAGTTCTTAGAGCAGTTTGTTAAATCTCTACTGTAAGACTTACAGTCCTGCCAGAGGGGAAGGGTTTGGGCTATCTGCCTCAGTTTTCTGTGTTTTGGAGGAAAGGGGGTTGTTTCTGCCAGTTAGCTCAAGGGGGTTTTGTAACAGGAGAACTCTCACGGTGGTGAATGTCACTTCTCACAGGGAGGGCTTTTTCCGTGGCGAGATCTGCACAGTTGGAATCTGAATGGCATAAACCTACAGACTGACCAAACACAAATGAGCTTTTTAAAAGATCTACGTCAGATTTGTTAACGCTGGTCCACAAAGACCTGGCTGCAGTCACCAGGACAAAGGCTTTAAAAGAAGACTCATCCTCAAACTGGGATGGATTCCCCAGTACAATGGGGACCAGAACAAGGGTACTAACTGCATTTCTCCTTTACTTTTTTTTTTCTCCTGTTTAATTTGACCCTACCCATAGCATAGTTTCCTGGCCTGGCTTGATATAAATGACAACTTTATAAAGTTGAACTGGTCTTTTTCTAACGTGGATTTATTTTTTTTTTTTTTATACAAAAAGTTCAGTATTAGACATAATCATTTTTTGGCATGCTATCTAAATATGCATTTTCTTAGATTGATTTGCGCTATGTAAAGACCTAAAAGGAATAAGGTTCTACTATTCACTATTGTCAAAGCAGTACCCCAGACTCCTAACCAAATTTGCTGCTGCAAAGGTAGGAAAAAAAATAATAGCCCTGCTATAATTACCTTGCCTGAAGCCACCGCTCTGACACCACAAAACTGAGGTTTTCTGTGCTGTGTAGGAACTTGACTGATACATTTTTTCCTAATGCATAGTCACTTTCTCAGTGGGACAGCATTTTCTCCCATGGGGCATCCCAAACTGCTCAGGTTACAGGGGGCTAGGTCTCAATGTTGCTAGAGAAAGAGCACAACTGCCTCAATGTACACAGGCTAAAGGTGCAGGAATGCTGAACTGGAGACCCACAAACTGCCCAAAATGCAGCCACATCTACACCAATGGTCGTCACAGCAAATTTGAATCATCTTGAGTTCAGACGACTGAATTTGGGAAAAAATCAGTATTGTCCCTGTTCAGCTACTTCGCACTTGCTGTAACAATTAATAGACCTGTTGATGCAGTCAGTTCTATCCTGAAAAATTCAAAACTGATGCTTTGAGATCTGGGCAGGAGGTTTGACTAGCTGATCTAGTTGATTTTTAAGGTCTCTTCCAACACATACAGCTCTATCATTCTCTCTCCAGAGATCCCCTCTCCCAGCCCATTTCACAAAGATTGTGTGCAGGTCTGTTCTTTCTTTTGCCACCAGTAAGACTTCAGCACTTCACTCACAAATGAAAAATCTGCCTAGGAGGGATCATTTGACTCGGGGAAAAAAAACCAAACAAACCCACTTTCATTTTACTGTATACATGTTTTTGTATATTAAAAGAAATAAAACTACTCATTGTCATAATTGCACAGATTTTGATTTATACACTATTTTTTGGTCAAAGGTGTATGTAATCTTAAGATTTCACACAGACAACATGCTATCAATGCAAACAGGCTGGAGCATTTCAAGGATAAGCAAGCATTGAGAAACAAGATTTTTTCAGAGATTAGTGAAAGCTGCCATTTGCATTTTCATAGAGGAACAAAGTCTAATTTTATCTTTGTACATAAGAAAATACTTGGGGTCAAGAGATCAATGTCTGGATCTATTACTAGAGTCTTTTTTTTTGAAGACCGCAGTAATAAACATGTGCCCAACTTACCACTCTGCTTCATTCTTTCACAATTCTCCAAGAGACATTTCTAAATTAGATTATTAATTATCAAGCCACCAGATCAGTCTCACAGCAACTGCATAAAACCAGCTTTACAAGTTGTATCTGTAGCACTGTCACTTCCAGGAAGAGTCCAGGAAAGCAGATTTGCACATGACCCCGCTGAACAGCAACAGTCAGCTGCTTTTCTTCACCTCTTCAGCTCCTCTTTTTAAGCAAAAATATTCCTTTTATTTCTGATCAGCCTCCTAAGTGTTGTCCCCACTTCACACTCAAACCGTTCTGTGATTTGATGAAGATGGCATCTTAAATCCAGGGAGCAACAGGGCAATGTGCCCATGAGCAACAGTTTATCTAGGCCCTGAGCCTGTGGATCTGCCCAAAAGAAAAAGTGGAATGGGAAAAAAATATATTTTGGAAGGCTTTCATGGCAGTTCGTCTCTGAAAAAGTTCCCATTCACTAAAGTCACTCTTTGTCCACAGGATGTGGGAGTAGTGGAGGACACTCAGGTAGGCATCAGCACTGCTGGACATCTCCCCTAAACTGTTGCAAAACTTCCCCAAAAAAATCTTTGCGTTGTTGTTAAGGCAGGATATTTCAAAATACTGTTACCCCATACCATGGAGGCATATGGGGTAAGTGTAGTTTTGATTTTAATCTCAACCTAAGTATTACTGCAGCTTTTCATCAGGGAAAAATATTTAGTAATTGATCAAAACCACTTCTTATTCTCATTGCCAACAGGAGGTAATGGGCAGGGAGGAAAAAAAGGACCCTTGTTGCTTTATTACAACCCTCACACTGCTGGCTTGGATATTTGCAGGGAAGCTGAAAGTGTCCTTACAAGCCCTGGCACTGTTCTGCAGTTTGGCTATTGGGACCAGGAGGAGAAAAGGAATGTGGGTGAATGACCATGAAATTTATCATGCAATGTAGGAACTTGGTGTTCCTACTCATTTCCAAAGGGGGAGAGGGAGCCAGCCAGGAAACAGAGCGAGACCTAAAAAACACACAAACCAAATTTGATTAACTGAAGAGGAAGAAAAACAGCAAGTTAGTCTCACTTTGAGGGTTTTATGTCAATGCACAAAAACACATTTGTATTTAGGTTTACAGGCCTAAAGTAGCTGTGGGAAGGAAGAGGGAGCTCTTTTCATTAAAAATATTTATTGAAGTTTTATTTTAAAGAAGCCCGAATGCTCTTCAAAACACAGCTCTGAGAGTGTGGTCTCCAGGTGGAGATGAAATCACATCTTACTGGCATGATGGGGATGGAGGGACAGAAGGCACTGAATGTTCATAGAACCATGCAAGAACACATTTGCAAAAGAAAGGGTCTGTAATTCACATGGATTACTTCTTTTGGACACCATAGCACCAAATGCAAGATGAACCCATGTTCATCATGGAGTGAGGAGCCTTAAAGTCAGCCCTGTTTATATCCAGAGCATTGAGATCCCTTGGTTACCTCTTGGATGAGGACTGGAAGGGACACTGAGCAAGTTCACAGGTCATACAGAACTGGGACGAGCTGTTGGCTCCCTCAAAGGCAGGGAGGCCCTGCAGAGAGACCTCAACACATGAGAGGGCTGGGCAATCACCAACCGTGTGAGGTTCAGCCAGGGAAAGTGCCGGATTCTGCACCTGGGATGGAGCAGCCCTGGATGTACAGACAGATGGGGAACAAGGGGCTGGAGAGCAGTGCCAGGGAAAGGGACCTGGGGGTCCTGGTCAGTGGAGAGTTGAACATGAGCCAGCAGTGCCCTGGCAGCCAGGAGGGACATCCCTGTCCTGGGGACATCAGGCACGGCCTCGCCAGCCGGGCAAGGGAGGGGATTGTCCCGCTCTGCTCTGGGCTGGGGCGGCCTCACCTCGAGTGCTGGGGGAGCTTTGGGTGCCACAATAAAAGAAAAACATTAAACTATGAGAAAGTGTCCAAAGGAGGCCACAGGGATGGTGAAGGGCCTTGAGAAGAAGCTGTGTGAGGAGAGGTTGAGGGCACTTGGCCTGTTCAGCCTGGAGGAGACTGAGGGGAGACCTCAGTGCAGTTACAAATTCCTCACGAGGGGAAGAGAAGGACCAAACACTGATCTCTTCTCTGTGGTGACAGTGAAGCTGTGTCAGGGGAGGTTTAGGTTGGATATCAGGAAAAGGTTCTTCCCCCAGAGGGTGGCTGGGCCCTGAACAGGCTCCCCAGGGCAGTGGTCACAGCCCCAGCCTGGCAGAGCTCAGGGAGTGTTTGGATGCTCTGGGGCACAGGGTGTGACTC